>JADRCD010225267.1:0-26580 GCA_019843815.1 Montemys delectorum | reverse complement strand
AAATCACTGGTAATTAAATCCAACTAATAAAAGAAATGCTTTCGCCTAGTTCCAAAATTCTTGACTGTACCCCCTCCTTCTGGCAATTGACAATCCTAAAGGAGCGGGCCAGTCCTCACCTGTCAGTAGAAATTATTGCACATACATTTGGGCACCTTTTCCTTAAGTTAGTTTTACGAAATAAAGGAAAGCAGGCTAGCCAATGTCTATAGAGCAAGCGGCACACCTCTGCTGCCCCACAGCCTCCACTAGACCCTCTGCTTTCTCCACAAATAAGGATCCAGTCAAAGTTATCATAACAAGTTAAAAACCAAAACTAACTTTTACTATGAAAACAAGACATGGGGATACAACTGCCTGGTTGTAATGGATCAAGTATTCTGTTCACATGTTTGTTGGATTGTTTGTTATGCATGTGTAACAGGCAGACAGGGAGGTGAAGTTGTTCTAGTCCCTTTCACCTTAATGAAATACACTAACACCAAGAAGATGCCCAAGGGACCATTAAGTCTAGACCTTGTCACCATTATTTCCTCCACTGAAGGATTTGAGGCACTGAGCCCTTCTGGAGCAATAAAGCCTCCATCACCTGTGAATAGATATGCTTCCTGTCTCTCAAGATGGAGGGAACAGCTAACTCCCATGTGTAACATAACAGTGATGGCCTTTCCTTTGGAGAGATGTTCAACTAGTTAGCCACGGTGATCACAAAGCAGACATCTGGTGGAATTACTGAGGGTCCCTGTTGGAACTTCACTCATCTATTGGAGTAGGTCCTGTACTTTGGTCCAACGGGCTCCCTTTCTCCTTGGCCTTATCCTCCCCAACTCTCTCCAGACACCTTCCCACTGAGATGAACATTCTTGATTTGGGGAGGTGCCATTCAAACCCCATATCTACATAGATGCTATTGAGGTACCTAGGGGTATCCTTAATTAATTCATGGCTCTGAACCAGGTAGGTGCTAGCTTTGAGTTGAGGCTGTTCTAGTGGTCCATTAATAATCAATAAAAATGTAGATTGGATCAATCATCTTTCCTACGATCAACAATGGTTTGCCAGCTACATAAGGGGAGTGGTAGACGAAGTAGCTTCTGATGGGACTCAGTTTATAGGGTGTCTCAGGACGTGAAGGAGGTCTAGCTAATGATTCTAGTAGAGAAAAGCAGAGTTTGTGCAATGTTGGGAGGGCAATGCTACGTTCACCAATTACAAGGCAGCCCTATAGTCTTAGAACCGTCACTAAAGCGTTCATGGCTAGTTAGCTGAGAACTCGGGAATAGACGACTCCTTTTCTACCCTTATGAACCAGGGGTTTAGGAAATGGAAGGGAGTGAAGACTTCAATTCTTTTTCTTTTTTCATTTTTTATTGGTTATTTATTGACATTTCAAATGCTATCCCCCTTCCCAGTTTCCCTTCCACAATCCCCGAATCCCTTCCCCCTCCCTTTGCCTCCATGAGGGTGCTCCCCACCCACCCACCCATTCCTGCCTCAGTGCCCTAGTATTCCCCTACCCTGGGTCATCGAGCCTCCACAGGACTGAGGGACTCCCCTCCCATTGATGCCATATAAGGCAATCTTCTGCTACATACTCAGCTGGAGCCATGGGTTCCCCCATGTGTAGTCCTTGGTTGGTGGTTTAGTCCCTGGGAGCTCTGGGGCGGGGGGGGGGGGGGTTACTGGTTAGTTCATATTGTTGTTCTTCTTATGGGGTTGCAAACCCTTCAGCTCCTTTGAAGACTTCAGTTCCAATAGGCCTTACTATATATATAGTCTGTGGTATGATCTTGTTTGGATGTTAGATAACTCCTCCTGTTAGAGGCTCCACCCCGCAGCTCATTGGAACCACTCCCACCTCACCAAACATCCCTCAGTCACAATAATTATTGTTACTGGAGACTTCAGAACATGAAAGTCAGCATATGCTGGCAGAATTTGAGGAAAAGAGTGAAAATATATGATAAAGAGGAAGGGATTGTGAGAAACAGCATTTTCTAACAATGATGGCTAGCCTGCCAATGGCCAGTAATCTGGATGCCTCCCCAGTCCTGAAACTTGATTCTCTAGTACAGATTATGATGTTGAGCTCCACCAATCTGTTGATATAGAACTAAGTGAACTCCTCACCCGATGTGCTTGCTCACCCAGCTTGGACTGCTGTGCACACGAGTTACTTTGGTTTTGTTCATGTCTCTTTATGTGACAGGTGGAATAATCTTTTCCAACAACCCTCCCACATTGCTGCTTCTATAGCTGCTTTCTACCTGTTCTCCACACTCATTTGTTTGCTTGAGTGGTTTGAGACAGGACTCAGTAGTCTAGGGTGACCTCAAGCTCGCTGTATAACCCAAGCTGGTTTTGAATTCCTCCTGTAGAAGACCCTTGAGTGATAGGATTACAGGTGTGCAACCTGCTGCCATGGTTTGTTTGTGCTTGGCTCAGAAAGTGGCACTATTTGGAGGTGTGGCCTTGTTGGAATAGGTGTATCACTGTGGGTGTGGGTTTTAAGACCCTCATCTTAACTGACTGCAAGTCAGTCTTCCACTAGCAGCCTTCAGATGAAAATGTAGAACTCTCAGCTCCTCCTGCACCATGCCTGCCTGGATGCTGCCTTGATAATAATGACTGCACCTCTGAACCTGTAAGCCAGCCCCAATTACATGCTGTCCTTATAGAGTTGCCTTGGTCATGGTGTCTGTTCACAGCAGTAAAACCCTGACTAAGACACCTACCCACCTGGTATTGATTCACTGTACTTGATGAAGTATTGTTAAGTTTTGGTTCCTGAGTGTGGGTGCCATCCCTTCATTTTTCTTTAAAGATTTCAGATATACTTGTTTGTGCACCTCAACACATGTTCTACTCACTGTGCACAGAGGTGTCACAGTTTCCAGTCACTGCTCGACACATGCTCTACTGTGTCTCTTATTGTCTGACTTGTCTGTGCAACTCCACACGTTCTGCTCACTGTGCACATAGGTGCCACAGTTTCCAGCCACTGCTCGACACATGCTCTGCTCACCATGCAGAGGTGCCACAGTTTTCAGCCACTCATGCAGTTTTATTTGATGTGTCTCTTATTGTCTGACTTCTCTTTTGGTGGCGTGGATGACAGACCCTGAGTGGGTTTAGCTGGAGAACAACTCAGAACCTAGTCTAGTCTTTATGACCATCCCCCTGCCTCCCCACTCTTGAGATTGCTCTGTTCCTTCTTCCTTAAAAATGCAGATAGGGCCGGCCTTTAGTGAACTTCCCTGTCTACCCAAGAATTTGCAGCTATCTTGAAATCTACTAACCAAGGGAAAGGACAAGGCTGAAAAACAAATAGGTCCAGAACCCAGGGGAACTTCGCCCCCAGGCTGTTTTGTGAGCTCCCAGCTCTTTCCTTTCTTCTAAACAGCACCTACTGCTTTCCAATGCTTTCCTGAGCCCTCACTTGTTTCTTACACACACACACACACACACACACACACAGACTGTAGGTGCCAACCTGCTGGTCCTTTCTCTGAGTTTCATGATTGGCTGGCTCTGGATACATTAATAACTGTGCTATTTGTCAGTCTGCCTTTTTTTTTTTTTTTTTTTTTGGTGTGTGTGTGTGTGTGTGTAGTCCTAGCTGTTCTGGAACTTGCTCTGTAGACCAGGCTGGCCTCTAACTCACAGAGATCTACCTACCACTGCCTCCCAAGTGCTGGGATTAAAGGTGGGCACCACCATCGCTCAATTGTCAGTCTGCCTTTTGTTATAGGGTGTCAGTGAGGCCTCTTATGTTACATTGGGAGCACCGGGTCACTTTTATCCCTGCCCCATATTTGTACACATTGGAATTTCCTCTTGTGGGTTCCACTTGAGTGGCAGGTATTCTATTCTCTCTTTCTCAACTATTCTGTCTAGAAGAACCAGCCTCCTCATGATTTAAAAGGGCCCATTTTAGATCCAGGGTTCATGCTGGTGGCTCAGAGTTCCAAACAATGTAACCCAGAGAGCTGGAGCTCATGGAACACTACATGAAGTGGAGCCTTAAGCAGGCCTGTGTAGCTGATATTCCAGAGGCTAGACAGACTGTGGTCTGCTTAGTCTGTCTCAGGACAGACAGGAGGAGCCTCTCTTCTTCATGTTGTGGCTTCCTGAGACTCACAGGCCAGTCAAGTTGCAGCTTTTGCTATTTGGCAGGAATACGAGTGTGGTTTTGACTGTATTTTTTTTTTATTATTATAATGTTGAGGTGCCTTCAGTCGTTTCATTTTGAAGTAGGCTTTAACAGTGGATGGGAACCTTGATCAGAACTCACAATCTAACTTCCTAGAAGGTGATGTCCTTTAACCTGGCCCTGCACTAGGCTCAAACCACATAGAGTGCTGTCTATCTCCCTACGAGGACTTTCCCAAGTACAACAGGTTAGGCTGAAGATAGGAAGGGCTGCTTACCTTAAGAGGCATATGTGTTTGACCTGAATGTCCACTGCCTTTAGGACTAGGAATTGCCCATATTTAAAGCCCTGACACTAAGCATTCAAATTCTTTTTTTTTTTCAAGCTGAGCGAGTATGCTTGTTATCTCGGCATGTAGAAGCAAGAGGATAGAAGGTTTCCAAGACAGCTTCTGCTAGAGAGTGAACCCAAGTCGCAAATAGCTACAAGTCGATAGGAAGGGTTGGGCTTTGGATTGGCTCTCCACCCTCCATCCTGGGTGAGAGGGACATAGTGAACTAACTGGTTAGCCTTGATTGCTTATCTGAAGAATTCACTGGAGTCCCACATGATGATGTGCTGCTCTGCGTCTCAAACCCTTGAAAGCCTAAGCATTCAAATTCTAAAGCCTGTCACCAGGATCAGGGACAACTGGTCGACCTGGACATGATTTCCAGGTGTTTGGGCCTAAAATGTAAAGTGCTGAGCTGGGTAAACTCAGTTCCAGATATCCACGTGATATAAGACTCTTTCTGGAATAAGCACTCTAACACCAATGAAAGTGGAAGAGAGGAGATGTCACTGGTGGACTGAAGCCAGGACAGCTCCTGAAAGGTCTCAAAGGCCTGGTCTAGTTTGTATTTCCATTTTATACTCTCACACCACAAGGTGTGGCAGGCAAGCTAACAAGATTTTACAGAGGCCTACATTGCAGTGAACAGGTTGTTAAGGGCGATGGCCTATTGTTTCAGCTGTTCCTTTGGGTTTTTCTGTTCCATGTAGCAAGTGAAGCCATGCTTGGCAAATGGTTGGTACAAATAATGTATTAAGCAAGTTGATAAATCAATCAGTACATCAGTATCTAATAGTTAGTTTTTTTCTGCCTTATTTTACTTCATCTGGAGGTGAAACAGGGAAAGAAACACCTACACTCTGGTCTCTGCCAAAGCCATTCAGGAGGAATGGCTTTAGAACTCATGGACTGTAGCCAACTGGTTAGCACAGTCATGGAGAGGCATGGCCCATAGGACCATGTGTCCTGAAGGCTTCATGGTGTTGTGGAGTTCTGCTCAGCTTATTGCCCTCACATCCCTTTCAATCTAAGAATTGGATGAAAACTGTAAGGGAGCTTCCAGCTTTTCACTGGGTAGTATCTTGGGCACTCAAAATAATAGCGCTTGATCTCTTCCAGGCATTGCTGCTGGAGCAGATTAATGATTCAATCACCACCCTAGGAAAAAACTTAGAAATGTAGATTATCAGCAGTGACCACTATCCTTAGAAAGCATTTGGAAAAACAAAATTGTTAGTGAAGCTAGGTCACAATGTTTTGTGCTACTGGCTTTGATTTAGAAAATCTTAGGGAACAATTTGAAATTCAGGAAGGCACATTCTTTTTCTTTCTTTCTTTCTTTCTTTCTTTTTTTGTTTTTGTTTTTTTGTTTTTTTGTTTTGTTTTGAGACAGGGTTTCTCTGTATAGCCCTGGCTATCCTGGAACTCACGCTGTAGACCAGGCTGGCCTTGAACTCAGAAATCTGCCTGCCTCTACCTCCCAAATCCTGGGATTAAAAGCGTACGCCACCACTGCCTGGCAGAGAGACACATTCTTAACAGCTGAGCTAGGGCCCTTTTAAGGTCAGGGAAGAGGAGCAATGGCAGCACTGGCTTAGCTTCACTGAGTTTGGACTCGGGATGATTGATTTCTCATATCTATTTTTGCCCTCAGCTTCCTGATAGGATTTAATAAAAAGTACTGATGAGTAGATATTTCTGAGGATTTAAAATAGATATGATTGATTTTTATATAAAAGTTTAGATTTATGATTCTTTTAAGATTCTTATAAGATTACTTTTTAAAGATAAATCATAATTAATCTTTTCTTTGTAACCACAAATTGCTATCTGTCAGGAGGAGAAAGTGGCTGAGAAAACTATCTTGCCCATTTATACTTTAATTTAGAAAAAGTTGCTTAGTTATGAATGTTCATGGGTTCTTGAATACTTTACTTGCACATGTAATGTTATTTCTTGTAAAGGTATTGGGGAAGCCTTTTTTTTTCATAGTCGTTCACTAGAAGAAAATGAGAATATAATCACCTTGTAATTTTATACTGCTTGAAAGATTTTGCTGAGGTACATATGTTACAGTAGAAAAAAATAAACTTTTTGGAATTTTGTTCCATTTGCCTGTTAAGGCCTAGGTATTAGTCACCTGGCTAGTCTGCCAGTGCAAGAAAACATTCTCATGTTTCTGCTATTTTTAGGAAACTTTCTAATGTCAAGTTGATGACATATTGTTATGTTTTGTGCTCTTGGAAACCATCCTGATAGAAGTCAATATAACTGCTTTAGATGTTACCCACAATAAGCGTGGACTGAACCCATCACCCAATAGCACTTTCTGCACCTGTGTGTAAGCTTTCATCATGTAAACTGACCCTGGGATGGACCCTAACATAAGAGAGATACCTGCACCAATATAAGAAACTACTTGGAATAAGACTTCCATTCTGAGTAGTGGTTAAGCAACGTTTAAGTTCCCAAGACCTCCCTGGGAACTGACATGCTGCTTGGAAAAAAGAGACATGCACATGGGTGAGTGATACCCTGCTTGGCAAGTTAAGACATGAATGTTAGACAAGTCCCATTCTGGTAGACAAGTTAAGATATGAATATTGGACAAACTAAGTCTCTTACCACAGTTGAATGAGAGCCTGTATAAGTGTTTAAAAAAGAAATGTTCCCAAGGAAGTTCCTATCCCTAAATCCTGATTGGTGGAATAACTTGGCACAGATGTTTGTAGGTCTCAGACTTTCAAGGCCCTGTAGGACCTTAACTCGGGGTCATAGTTCAGTTCCTGCATCTGGACAGTGGCCCTGGTTGATCAATCCTGGCACATATGCTCAATAAACTCTCCCTGGCTGACTGAGATTGGTGTTTGTGTAGTGAGTGAGGCAATTCCTGGGCCCCAACACATCAAATCTGTATGTATGCATGTATGTATGTATGTATGCGTGTGTGTAAAGTTTGTGTGCGGTATATTGGAACTTTGTTCCATCCATCAAATCTGTATGCATGTATATATTGTAAAGCTTTTGTGGGTGTGTTGGAGCTTATTCCATCCACCAACTGTGTGTGTGTGTGTGTGTGTGTGTGTGTGTGTGTGTGTGTGTGTGTGTATGTGCATAGAATGCTTGGAGCCTGCTTGTTGGAACTTGATTCTCTCCATCCACCAAGGTATGTGTGTATATGTGAGACCTTATAGTTTTAGAGTTAAAACGAGAATGTAAACTGGACCCAGGATTGAACCCTTTCAGGAGCTGTCCTGGCTTCGGTCCATGTATTAGTCAGGGTTCTCTAGAGTCACAGAACTTATGGAATGAATGTCTCTATATACTAAGGGAATTTATTGGAATGACTTACAGTCTGCAGTCCAACTGAGCAAGCAATGAGTAGCTATGAATTGGAAGTTGAAGAATCTGGTAGTTGCTCAATCCTAAGAGGCTGGGTGTTCAGCTGATGCTCTGTATAAGCTGGGATCCTGAAGAAGGAGGCTCCAATGGATGTTCTGGCAAGTAAGTGCAAGCAGGTGAGGAAGCCTTCCTTCTTCCATTGTCCCTATGTATACCTTCAGCAGAAGGTATAGCCCAGATTAAAGGTGTGGACCACCATGCCTGGACCTAAGCTGCTCTTTGCTTGGAACTTGATCTGTCCCAAGTCAATCTGTCTTTGCTGGCCTTAAAGAGATCTACAAGCCTCTGTCTCCTGGGATTAAAGGCAGGTACCACCTTGCCTGGGTATAAGCTTTGCATAGCCATTATGCCTCAAGATCTGGATCAAGTGTGTGTGTTATCGCATGTCAAGATCCATGTCAAAAGCCTGTGTCTTCTAGCCTCAAATCTGGATTACATGTATGTCTTCCATTTCTTGGATTGTAGTTCATTCCAGATATAGTCAAGTTGACAACTGGGAGTAGCCATCACAGTCCACCAGTGACATTTCTCTTCCACTCTCGTTGGTGTCAGAATACTTATTCCAGAAAGATTTCCATAACACTGTCATAGTCATGGTTTCGATTGCTGTGATAAAACACATGGCCAAAGGCAACTTGGGGAGGAAAGTTGTTTTATGTTTTATACTTGGTAATAACAGTTCATTCCTGAGGGAAGTCAGAGTAGGAACTGAGCAAAGACCATGGAGGAGTGTTGCTTCCTGCCTTCTTCAGCCTGCCTTCTTTTTGCTATTTTGTATTTTTTTTTTTTTTTCAGAGCCGAGGACCAAACCCAGGGCCCATTGCTTAGCTCTTCCACTGAGCTAAATCCCCACCCCAGCCTGCTTTCTTATATCATCCACAATCACCTACGCAGGGGTGGCACCGCCCACAAGGGGCTAGGCTCTCTCACATCAATCATTAAGAAAATGCCCCACAGGCTTGCCCTCAGGCCAATATGGTAGGAGCATTTTCTCAATTGAAGGTCCTTCTTCCCATATGATTTTAGCTTACCTCAAGTTGATGAAAGGACTAAATAGGACACTTTATTTAATTAATCATTAGGCAGGCTCTCACCTTGTAACCTGAGTGAGTGGTTTCAGACTCACAAAGGTCCACCTATCTCTGCCTCCTGAGTGAGGAGACTAAAGGTGTACCACAATACCCAGATACTTTATTATTATATAAGTATGTGTGTGTGTGTGTGTGTGAGTGTGTGTGTGTGTGTATGAGAGTGTGTGTGCACGTGCTCATGCATACGTTTATGAGTGGATGGCTGCAGAGGCCAGAATAGGGTGTTGGACTGCTGGGGCTGGGTTACAGGCAATCGTGAGCTGTTTGGTGTGGGTACTACGAATTGAACTCTGATCCTCTGGAAGAGCAGCAGGTGCTCTTAATTGCAGACCCATTTCTCCTGCCCCATACTCAGACACCTGCATTCTGCCTCTCATGCGGTTAGGGGTGGCCAAGTGACTACTCTTTGGAGAACTGAATGCAAACTAGTCCTGACTTGTGTCTGAGGAGAGAATCCTTTCTGCCCTCCCCCTTTTACCTCTTCCCACAGTCTGCTCCAGCAGGAGGTGGTTCAGAGGTCAAGGTCCATGAGATGAACCTGACAGAATTGCTGCACAGCAGAAGGATCCTAGATCCCAGAAAGAGCAGTCACCATACCAGCCCTGGTACACCAAGTTTTACACAAGGCCCAAAGCCTGAGCACTCCCAGTGTAGAGTCTTCGAGATGGAGGCTGCCGCAGTTTGTCCTATATGCCAGCGCACAGCCATCAGAACCCTGAGAGCTATGGCATCACTTGTTTTGACCCAGATTCCGGAGAGTGACAAGGACAGAAAGAACGTTCTCTAGGTCACAAAGAGCCTCCACATTCCATCAGGTGAGCAGTGGGTATACAAAACTGTCTCCTTTTCTAAACCACACAAAGTGGCTGTGCATTTCCCAGGGGCCATGTTCCTGCTGTGGGGGAACAATGCACACCAGCTGTGAATACCCTTAAGGGTGAAACTGTTTCTACCCACAGCAGCTTCCTCAGGAAACATTGTTGCTGGACGCTGACCAGTTCACTACTGCCGAATACAGCTTTTAACTCCTTACTAGCCCGAGTTCAACTGCACAGATCCTGAGAGACACTTCAGTGTTTGAGGATCACAGGCATGTAAGGTGATTGTTTTCTTGGTGCACACATCTCTGAAAGGACTAATGGGGATAGGAACGAGGTGTTAGGGAGGAAGAAGGTGGCCAAATCAGACTCTTGATATCCTGGCTGAGTCCAGGGTAGGAGGACAAGGGGAATGCAGTGGCCTAACCCTTAGAGATGATGTCATGATGTCCAAAATCTCTATATAGGATGTGAGGGCTTCCACATTTAATTCAGATTTGGTAGTTTCGGAATGTCTGATTTTCTCACTGAGCCTAAATCCTTGGAGCTGACACACTCTCCTTAGGGAAACACTTTCAGGATATGGGATGCTGACGGCCTAAGGGCAGGATGCTCACTCTAATCACCTGGTCCAGTATCAGTTGGGGCTTCACTATTAAGTCAGATTTCTCTTTCAGATATCGCTTAAGTTTATGCATTTTAGTACAAGTTTCGGTGACATCACCTGCAGCAACTGAGGTCATGCAGTGGGGCTCCCCCTTGATTTACTTCTGTATTACTGAATGGGAATTCTTCATAAGAATCCTCACTCTGCCCAGGACTCATTTGAGTCAGTAGAGATGGGAGATGCTTATTCCTTCTGCCGGTATAACTCAGAAGTGAATTTACCACTTTAAGACAGGGTTTCATATTATACTCCAGGCTGGCATCGAACTCATGGCAATTCTTCTGCCTCAGCTTCCTGACCGTCTACTATCATAATATTGCCTTTCAGCTGCTCCTTAGGTTGTGTGCTCTCGGGCTGGCTTCCACATCTCCACCATTATCCTTCATTACAAGATGCTCCAAGCTCATCTTTGCGGCCTAAATCCTGGGGCTGCCACTTTAAGAATTTGATGTGGAGAGCCAAGCTGTGGTGGCGCATGCCTTTAATCCCAGCACTTGGGAGGCAAAGGCAGGCGGATTTCTATGTTTGAGGCTAGCCTGGTCTACAGAGTGAGTTCCAGGACAACCAAGGCTACACAAAGAAACCCTGTTTGGGGGGGAGGAGGGGGAAGATTTTGATGTGTAGACAGAGGGTAGACATAAGTCTTGTGTTATGAGCTCTGGCCATCACCTTTCTTTTTTATTTTTTTTTTTTTTTTGTTTTTGTTTTGTTGGTGGTTGGTTGGTTGTTTTTTCGAGGCAGGGTTTCTCTGTGTAGCCCTGGCTGTCCTAGAACTCACTCTATAGACCAGGCTAGCCTTGAACTCAGAAATCCGCCTTCTTCTACCTCCCAAGATTAAAGGTGTGCCTGGCTGGCCATCACCTTTCAATATGAGGTGACAGGTACCCAGACACTATCCAATACATATATATGTGTGTGTGTTCCACAAAGCAAGTCATACACCAATGAACAATGGCATCTGTATTCCCCAAGAAAGTCAGAGCACGGACGTTCTCCAGAGGCTCACTGTCGCGTTTATTAGCAGTAGCTACAACTGGACTGGTGCTTCCATGAGGACTGCTGGGACAAATTCTGGGGGAAAGCAACAGGAGGGGACACCAGTGATGGTCAGCTGGCATCTTAAGATGGGATACAGAGCACAGTGACGGGTCACCATGGTGCTGTCACAGCACAAGGAGCTGCTGGATGCTCTCATTTCTTTTCTGAATCTTCCCTGAGCCTCCGTCCATGATGGGGAGTACCTCCCATAGACTTGGAGCTCTTGGACTCTGGCTATTTCCTGGAGGTGAAGTCACACTGGCCACATCTGAGACACCCTCCCACTCCCAATCATGGTGAGTCAGTTGTCCCCAATAAGCCTCAGGACTGAACACTTCCAACTGCCTGACACAGCTGACTCTACCCTGGTGACCGCTGGAGGTAAGGTCTCCATTCTTGCCTGTCTGCCTGTGACCTGAGAAAGAGATAGAGAAGAGAAACTTCCACTTTCCCAAGAAAGCTGGAAGAGAGAGGGCAGATTGTTTCTGGGCAGGAACAGCACTCCGAGGAAAATGGGACTTCTCAGTTTTTCAGCTGAGACACCTCATACAGATATGCAGCCAGCATCTTGGTTCCTTCGATGTAGTTGAGCCTAAGAGAGAGAAGCAAGCGAACAGGTAAACAACCAGCCCAGCTTCAGTGGCTGGCTGAGGAGTCAGGATCCAGGTGGGTGATTTCTCTCTAGGGAGCGTCCCTGTTCCAGCTTGCAGTCTGGCCTGGCTTTATAATTCAGCCTAGTGGTTCTCAAGAAGAAGTTCAGTGTGATACCTCCTCTCACCATCCCTCACTACCCTCACTACAATAACTAGTCGAGGCCCTGGTCTAGGGCCTGGTCTTACCCAGTACCCTACGGAGCAAATGGCCATTATTTCTGAAGATTAGCTTTTTGACCCAGAGCCCAGTAACCAGGTTTCTGTCTCTGTGACTCCTCATACTGGGCCTCTGCTTCCTGTTTTCCTCTGCTGCTAAAAGGCTGTATCTTTCTGCGCTGCCTGTAGCCTGCTTGCCTGGGTCCCTCCGCACAGTAGATAAGAGGCTCTCTCCATCCAGCAGGCTAGAGGAACCCTGAGTATCCGCCTGTCAGGAGCAAAGGGGGCTTGAGCAGTTAGTGATGATAGTGTAACGTTTCAAAAAGAAATGGTAGGCTTTTGTGGGTGCTACAGGAAGAGTGTGGTGAACAAAGAATACAAATGAACCCCGTTTCCAAGCTGTTACTATCAAGGCCTACATCTGTCTCTCATCAGTTCTTACTAACAAACCCCCATGGGACAAAGGAGGAGTGATCCCAGACCTACCACCTGCAAAAGGATGCAGCCCAACCTCGGGACCCTGTCTCACCTGTTGAGCTTTTCATTCTGTGAGTGGGCACCGTCATCTGCTGACCCCACTGGCAACAGCATGACATTTTTGCCTGTGGCCTCTTGAAAGGTCAAGGTCACAGGAATACTACCACCTTCCCTGGTCAAGTCAGGTTCAACCCCGAACACTAGGGAAACAAAGAGAAATAATGGGTTTTGGGCCCCGGATGCCAGAGAGCCACCACTTAGCAAACACTTATTCCAGACCCTGGGCTTAGGAATGTACTCTTACAGACCTAGGCCCTTCTCACCCCACACTCAGCCCTGCTCTGAGCACTGCAGACACCGTTAAGTGAACAACATGCTACAACAGAATCATTAGACACTCCCAGGGCCCTGGCATCCACCTCCAAAGGGCAACCAACCTGTCTTTAGGGCTCTTCTCCCAGCCTGGTAATGAGGATGGTTGAAGTCAGACACCCAGGGCTTCCCGCCGTGGCCCATGTACACTTTGAACTTGTTGGGGCTCTGCAGTTCTGCAAACTTTTTTGACAAGTAGCTTGAAACCTAAACCATAAGCAGAAGAGATGCACGGTGGCTCAAATCTGCCATTTGACTCCATGGGAGGAGTCTACAGGGTGTCCTGAGGCTGACAATGAGAAGGGCACAATGGGCCTACACAGCATTTATGAGTCTAGACACCCTTGACAGACATACCAAATTATGATGATTCTTAAAGACTGAGTTAAAATCATGCTGTCTGACCTGACTTATTCAATAGACAGAAGATTTGTATCCCAAAATGCCTGTGTTGACACTTGCGATGGTAAATTCTCCCTGGCAAGCTGCTGACTAGATTTAGGATCTCCTAGGAAATATACTTCTGGTCTAACTTCTAGGTGAGTTTAATCAAGGAGTGGAGACCAAGCCTGAATGTGGACAGCCTTGAGATAAAAGTCACTTTCCTCTGGAGAAGAGAGGTGTCAGGGCACTCTTCCCAGAAGCCTCGGAGGCCTCTCGCTGGGATTTTCAGCTAGCATGTGACCACACATGAACATTTGCTTTATGTCTTTGGGGTGAGGTCAGGTCATATATCCCATGTCTCGGTAGTCTGAGGTGCAATGTGTGCTTATATGGCCGGTCTCTGACTGACAGGCCTCAATGCTTGCTCATATGGCCGGTCTCTGACTGACAGGCCTTAATGCTTGCTCATATGGCCCGTCTCTGACTGACAGGCCTCAATGCTTGCTCATATGGCCCGTCTGTCTCTGACACGCTTCTATACTGCTTATTACAGCAAGTGTTGAGGGAAGGAACCAGGAGGCTCCGCCCAGGTGCTTACTGCTTTGAGTTTAACATCACAGCAGCACTCAGCTGCCACGTGTACCCCACAACCCTTGGCCCCCACTCACGCCCTCCCTCTGCATGCCCACATACTTGCTCGCTAACAATTTCCGGTATCATGTTTGGCACGAGTCTGATGGAGAACTTGCCGACCACTTTCCTGGGGATCACAGTCTTGGCCCCTGAACCGGAGAAGGCCCCTTCGATCCCGTGGAGGGAGAGGGATGGGTATCGCCATCTGTGCATCAGGATGTCTTTCTGCAGAAGCGCAGGAGGAGAGGGGTTGTCTACACAGGATGTGTAAATGAGGACATGGGGACCCCCACCCAGCAGGGCAGCCCACCCAGTGTTCTGGGACCACTATCACATGCTCCAGAGGGCTGTGTGGCCTTAACAACCTCTAGAGGTGACAGTGAATGATGTGTGGGGTGGCATGATGTGAGCCTCCAGTCCCCAACAGGCTAAGGTGTCTCTCTTCCTCTGCTTGCACTTGTCAAACTAAGCAGCAATTCTCACAGGACTCAAAGCAGGTCTGACTCCTCCCCTTCAGCCTTTGCCCAGCCAGTGGAGCAACTGCTTATAGCTATTTATTCCCTTGACTCTAAGAAAGTTGAGAAACTCAAGAGCCCAGCCTGGCCTGCTCCTCTCACGCCCTGTCTCTGAGGCCTACAAGAGGCTGGTGCTGGGTTCTGTTAATGTTGGCTACACAGAGATGATGAACTGATGTCCACTCTCATGAGGCTGGAAACTAAGATAAAGTTTTTCTCCCAATAGTTAAGTGATGACAAATAGCTTCTGCCTCTGCACCCGGCTTAATCTCTGGGCCTCGTGGGAACATGTGGCCCGTAAACCCAAGCAAATCAAATACCACTTGTGGCAGGAGACAGGGCTGCTCCCCCTGCTCATCTCCCCCAGCCCTCAGCTAGTCAGAAGTGGATCCTGATATCTGAAAACCCTAACTGCTCTCAACTTGACCATACCCTGCTTTTGATGACATTTGAGCAAAGGCTCCCTAGGATGAACCTCTGACACTGGATGCCTTTTAGACACTGCCTATCACTGGAGCCTTAGTGGCCTGCACAGGGTAAGGGGCGGGGCAAGTGGCACCTTGCAGCTGTGCAGAAGAGTCGCAGCCCCCACGTCCTTGGCGAATTCTTCCATATCGAAGTCAATGTGGTCATAGAGCTCATGCTCCTCATCTGTCAAAGGTGCTACAGCATCGTTGATGCCAGGGATGAGGATTTTCCCCTTCTTGTCTATCAGACAGCCTGAGGGAAGAGGCAGAGGGTGGAAAGTGGGCTGGGGCAGCACAGAGCAGTCTTCTGAATTGTCCTGACTCTAGGAACACAGATACCTTGGCACATACCCCGGGGTGGGGGGGGACGTGAACAGCAGGAGGCCAGGGGCACTTGGGTCCCTGATGCTAGTGAGTCAGTTAAGTAGCCCCAAGGAGGTGAGCAGGTGGAGTGCGTAAGTTAGCTCCCAGCTGTACACCAAGGCATGAACCTGAAAACCCACCCCAGCCAGCCAGCATTTCTTTCTGATGTATATTGTGTAAGAAACAAGGTCCGCTAAAGCTGAGAGGGAAGCTATGGGTGGGAGAGTCTCTGATTACAGATACCATGTCACTTCACCTGTGGGAACCCTCATCCTGGGACCGGGGTGTGGGAAAGGAAGTTATAAACTACATGGGGACGCTGGTAGGATGCAGGAAGGAAGCTGCTGCAGCTCTTACACTCCAGGGACTGACCAGTTACGGCCCATTGAAACTGATGTCCTTTCAGAGACATAAAATACCAGGTCCAGAAAAAAAGAAAGCATGCAGGGGTCCTAAGGGTAAGGCTGAGCAGGGCCTAGGGGCATCCCGCTTGGATACGGGAGGGAGGTATGCATGGTGATGAGGTATGGGATAGACGCAGAGGAAGTGGGCAGAGGCAGAAATGAAACACTGGGCCCTTTAAATAAAACAATGCTCGGATGAAGGAAATTAATTAGAAACACGGCTGAGTAGGCCCATGAGGGATGCTGGAACACACTAGGCATGTGCACAGATAGTTTAGAAAAAGTGCCCTGCTCACTTCCCTAAGTGACAAAGTGCTGACCCAAAGAGTCCAACTCTAAGCTCACCCATCAGTGAAATGAGATCCGTCATGGCTTCGTGCACTGAGCCACCATATACCCCAGAATGGAGGTCTTTGTCACTGCATTCCACCTGGGCAGGAACAAAGGTCACTTTATTTGGTGGCTTAGTGGGAGCTTATTTTAACTATATGACATTGAACTGAATAAAGGACACTCGTAAGACTGACAGTTCCCCAGTCCAAATCTGCTCTCTCAAGCATTGGAGCAGGACATTTCCCAATTAGAACATCCAGACACAGGTAGACTCCTGATGTGCAGACCAAATGTGCACTGGGAATGGTAGGTATAGGTACACAGCGGATGCTGGCTGCAGGTGCACAGGGAACACTGGCTGCAGGTGCACAGGGAATGTTGGATGCATGTGCACGGGGAATGTTAGCTGCATGTGCACAGGGAATGATGGTTGCAGGTGCATGGGGGAATGCTGGCTGCAGGTGCACAGGGAATGCTGGCTGCAGGTGCACAGGGAATGCTGGCTGCACGTACAGAGGGAATGTTAGCTGCATGTGCACAGGGAATGATGGCTGCAGGTGTACAGGGAATGCTGGCTGAATATACATGGGAAATGCTGGCTACAGGTACACAGGGGATGCTGGCTGCAGGTGCACAGGGCATGCTGGCCCCAGAAATATGGTGCAGAGTAGCCTCTCTAACACTGAAAAAGGGCAGAATCCTGTCTGGCATAGCCATATCCACTGGAAACAGTAAAAGTCACAAATCCAGCACAACTGTGTGACACAGTTCCAGTGAAGCTGAGCTGAATGCTGCGATCTCTATTGTTCTGTCCCTCACTTTTAGGTTTTGGTCTCTGTGTACTGCATTCTTGGAGACTTCCTGCATTATGACTCACTTTATATCTGAGTCTTTTTAGGAAAGTCTTAAGCTTACTATTCTTCCTGCTTTTAGGGAAATAACTTTATTTGACCTTATTTAAGGCTTCCTTTTACAATATGCTTGAGCTCTCTGAAAATGTAGTTTAAAGATAGGGTCACACAGGGTGCATATAGGGAGGGTCATATAGGAATAGAACTCAGTAAATAAGATAGATTGACTAAAATAAACCTTTCCTCCTTTATAACATAGATGATAAAAGAATATAAGTAAAAGGAGTATTTGCTATTCATAAAAAGACCAGTTCATACATCTTCTTTCTGTCTGGAGTGCTTTAAAACTGCAAATAGTGCCAGCCTAAAAGCGGGCTGTCATATAATAAGTGTGTTTGCTTTGACAGAGACACTCTTCAGATTCTTTGAATTGGGAGAGAGTTCTAGGGCTAATAATAAAAATAAAATCTGCTCTATTTGTACTTTCTAATTGTGACTGAACTTGTAACCCTGGACATGTAGTGAAAAATCACATACACATGCAGATACGGATGCAATAAACTGTACTTGGATAATCATTAGTCTGCCTTTGTTGTGTGAAACCTGTATAAATAAAGAGGCAACCTGACTGCTGGTCAGTCAGGGCTGCAAGATTCCCTGACCACCTCACCGGACTCACCCCTCCGTCACGCCACCCTGTCAGTGGCTGGGGCTGACCCTGGTACCTGTCACTTCACAGAGAGCCTGCACAAGCTTACTCAGAGGACAACACCAAGCCTGGAGCATGACGTCATCAACTCACAGATCTGGTTCAGACCCATTTGAGAACTGACTAGTCTTATAACCAGGCAAGACAGGTAACCAGTGTGTGCTTGCTTGGACCAGCATCTATAACAGGGGATGTCATGCTCCTCCCTCACAGTACAGCACTGGCATGGTTCTGCCCTATCAGGTGATGAAGACCTCGGACAGGACCCGCCCATCATCCCAATGGGAGAAGACCTCCAACAGCAGGCGGCAGATCCACCCCGCACTCCTTGCCCACCTGGTCGAGGGTCTCCACTCTCTCAAGATACCTCAGCTACAGGATTAGGTCTTCCCCGCTGAAGCATGAACACTTTTAACTTTTGCCAGAAGGTGCTTAAGGCTTATTCGTCCATCTCAGAAAAACTAGCATCCACTGTCATCTCAGATGCTCCGATACCGTATCAGTATTATTAAGATAATGCTGTCTTAATTTAAAACTGCCATGAGATTTGACTTCTGATCTCAGAAGTTCATGCCTGGGGCATTAGGACAGATTATGGAACACAAGAAGGGGCCCCGGGAAGCTCTGAGCTCCCCCTTCATGTATGATTAGCTTCTTGGTATTTGCCCGGGTGAGGGTACGGAAGAACAAAGGGGTTAGACAAGGTGAAGTTTGTGGGACTCAGCTCGTACCTCGATGAAGAAGTAACAGATGCCTCTGAGGCCGTACGTGATGCACGGCTTATTCTTCCCCAGCCAGTAGTTGTCTGAAATGCACACGTAGTCCACATCTTTGAAGAACTTGTCTTTCTGGGCAAAAATTAACTCATCCAGGCCTTCGGAGCCAGATTCCTCCATGCCTTCCAGGCAGAACCGCAGGTTGACGGGGATCTCCTGTGACAGGGCATGGTAAGACAGTCGGTTTCCTTACTTTTCTCACAGAAGTGACTGACACATGGCAGACTGGTTTGAAATTTAGTTTCAAATATGAGATCTTTCTCCCACTGGCTCCTGGGAGTCCAGGGTAAGAAGGAAATGCCCTCTGCCATGCCTAGGCAAGCCACTTACAGAGTGAGCCAGTGAGTGTAGGGAAGCCACGAGACAGGGAGAAGGGCAGTGAAGATTGGCCTGGACAGTACTGACTGCTCTCCCAGAGGACCAAGGTTCCACTCGAGACTCAAACATGGCTGCTCACGGCTGTCTGTAACTCATCCTCAGACCTCCACGTGCATGCATACCCCAGTGCAAACGCATGCACACACATGGAACACTTGCAAACATAATATACACACATACATATCACACACCACACACACACACACACACACACACACACACACACACGGAAAAAAAAATAGAGGAATCAGGAGAGAATTTTTTCTCTGAATAACCACCGAGACTCCACTGTTGCTAAGGCTGAAACCGTTCCCATGCTAGGAGGGCCCTCCACGCTGCCAGTATCCCTCTCCTCACAGAAGTCGAACTGTCCTGAGGTGGTGAAGGGAATCTCATCACAGTGCTGGAATCTGGGTGGAGCTCTCTGGAAAACGTTCCAAGAGTTCTTCTAGCTCCATAGGATGAAGCCTCCCCACAGAGGAGAAAAGGAGCTGCCAGGGTAGGCAACCAGCTAGCGGCCACACACAGGACAGATCCACGGGATCCAAAGACATATGCTGAGCAGCCCCCAGCTCACCGCTGCCCCGAGAGCGATGTTCAGTGAACAGACTTCTTCTGATCTCTTCTGTCCCAAGTGAAAATTTCCCTGGGACCTCCATACACAGAGCAACTACAAATGAAACTGCTCAGGGCTCTGGCCTGCGCACCCTTCCCTCCATGGCCTCCCAACACTGTGCGGAGGCCTGTGGTAGGTGAGGCTGCCTGGTTTCTGCGCCCCGCTCTTGGGTCAGCTGTCAGATAGGCCAAGAGGTTTTTGGTTTTGTTTGTTTGTTTTTAAAAATCTGTTCTCTCCTGGATTTCCCAGACAAAGAAAGCCTAAGCCCCTCTCCAGATCCAGACTTTGACAAGAATAAATACTCTTATTTTATCATGCCGTGAAACAAAAGCCATCTGCAAAAACTGCCTAGATGGCATGATCACAATCAGGTAGAAGATTACAAAAACCTAGGTAGGGAGCAGGATTAGGGGTACCTGGGGACTAGGCTTCTAGAAGTACCTCGTTTCTCCTATTTTCTATATTTTACCATGATTGAACTTTGAGAATAGAAACTCAAAATAATCTAATATTTATTTTTTTAGGAGAATATAAACCACATGGAGAAAAGAAATTGCCTAATGTCAAAAAGTCTGGCAAAGGTATAGTCAGAGGTTGAAAAATCCATGTTAGTCAGGGTTGGTAGCACAGGCTTGTAATCCCAGCACTTGAAGGTTGAGCAGGATTGTCACAAGTTCAAGGTCAGCCTGCATTATATAACACAACTGTATCAAACAAACACACCTAAACATTTGGGAGTTGGGTGTGGTGATACACACCTATAATCTCAGGACTGGGGAGACAGAGGCAGGTGGATCTCTATGAATTACAGGCCAGCTAGGGATGCCGAGTGAGATATTATCTCAAAATCAACCAGCCAACAAACAAACAATAATAAAAATACCAACAAAATAAAATAAACAACAAAAAGCCCCCAAAACATCTATAATAAAAAAATAAAATTCACATTTGGGGATAGAGATACAGTTCAATGGCAGAGCAGTTCCCAGTATGCATGAGGGCTTGGGTTTTATCTCAGCACAGAAAGAAAGGAGGGAAATCAAGACCACATTCTAAGTGTTGGCAAGAGCCTTGCTGAGTGTCCATAGCTTGACCTTTGTGCATCTGTAAGATAATTAACTGTTTAATGATTTGCAGAGCTGGGAACAGCTGTAATCTTTGATCTGTGTCCCCTGTGCTGAGTGAGGTGGGGGTCTGCTTTCTCTTCTCTGGTGAACTTTACACTTCTACTCACATGACATGAAGGGCGGACAGAATCTGGTGTGGGGATGTACCTGGCCAGTCTTCTGATAGGCTTCCAGGGCATTCATCCAGCCGGCCACAGGCCCCTTATCATCCGTGGAGCCTCTCCCGTACAGCTTGCCTGGAACAGCAATCGGCAGATTCAGTTAGAGACAACAAATGGAAAGACCTTTTCCCAAGTGATCATCTGATAATTGCTAGGCATAGCTACACGCAGCTGGCCTGAGCAACAGAGCTTTAACTTTCAAAGCCCGAATCTCCATCCAACCCTACACTAACGTTCAGAGAGAATTTCTTGAGATCCAAAAAGCAGTCATGTGAGTCCCTCCTGTTACCTTCCCCTTTTGTAGCAATGTCTAGGACCAGGATTCACAGAGAATCAGGGCCGAGATTCACTATGCAATTTCAGGAAGTACATTTCAGAAATCCCTCCCCAGCTATCACTAAGTACATGGAAGCACGTGCCATCACTACAGAAGTACCACAAACTATACTCCCATCCCAGTTTTGACAGCTAATCTGAATCTGCTGGGAGGATGGCATTAGGCTCAAAGAATCATGGTTGGCTCATCTGGGATCAGGGCACAGGCTGGGAAGAGACTAGGGATGGCCCACTAGGGATGGCCCGAGGCTGGAACCGGTCAACTCTGCTTCTGTTGTAGGTGGTGGGAAGGAAGATGGTGCCACCCAAGGATGCGTGAGAGAGTGCCCAAGGAAGAAAAAGGAAGATTCCCAGCCCAGACAGCCTGAGTCATGAGGCCACACACTACCATGCAGACATGTGGGTCTGAAACTCAGGAGGAGTTCAGTGCCTGTGGAACCAACAGCAGTAGGACATACTCAGTCCTGCGAGGAGGGCCAGTGTACGGGGTGAGGTTTCACAAAGAACATGTTAACTAGAAATAACTTCTCATACTTTGCAGCCATGTAACAGTCCACACAGAGTCGGGACACGTGTAAAGACAGACTCCACACCCAGTTGGGGGCAGGAGCTCAGCCCTGAGGGGCAAGGCTCAAAGCAATAAGGTGCTGTATCTCAGGGACATCAGAAGCTGAGCAAGCACGGGAGGGAGTGAGGAGAGGCTGGCCTTCAGGAGCTAAGCAGCTCCAAGTCACAGTAAGCATCCTGGACAAGGAGTAGGACTGAAGGAAACTGGCAAGCTCCCAGCAAGGACTTGCTATGAGAAAAGAAAACTTTTCTGTTCTTTCAATAAAACTTTTCTGAGGCACAAATGAGAAACTTCCAGAACCCGATTTCTAGACTTTGCTTTTATAAAACAAAAGTGTACTAGAAAGAGAAAGACCAGGGGAATATTAGTGGTTTTCCAAATGTATCGTCTCCAAAAGGGATTCCTCTGATTTGGAAAGTGAGCCGTTGGGTAGGCAAGCCCTGGAGCCCTCACCTTCCCGCTCCACCAAGGTGAAGGGCTCACTGTCCCACCCGTCCTCCAGGGCCGCAGGCTGCACGTCCAGGTGCCCGTAAATGCACACCGTTTTCTTCCGGGGGTCGCTGCCCAGCTTACCCAGCAGAATGGGAGGAAGGGGTATCTCCGAGCCATCCGGGAGCTGAGTGGGAGGGAGCAACAGAGGACAGGCTGGTTAATAAGCTGGAATGTTTCGCAGCTGTCCCGAAACCTAGGCCGGATGGTCTGTTGTCATCCATCAGCCTGTGTTGTAGGGTTTAAGACTGTATCTTTTAACAGTCCTTAACAAGAATTCACTTTCCTGAAATCCAATCAGCATTAACTAAATCACATCTACACTAGTTTGATAAACCATGTAAGGCCACTTCCAAAAAAAAAAAAAAAAAAAAGAAGAAGAAGAAGAATCAATATACGAATGAAACCCTGTGTAGCCTGGGTCTGAGATACGACTTAACTCACTTTTGAGGTAATGGCTAAAATGACTACAAACTACAATGGAATGCTACATTTTTGAAATTCTGCATGTAGACAACTAAGATGAACAGAATAGATGATCAGCTAGGACATTAATGGAACTCAGGGCTGGGAGAGGGCTCAGCAGTTAAGAGTGCTCTCTACTCTTCCAGAGAACCTGCGTTCAGGTCCCAGAGCCCACGCAAGGCATCACACCACCTCAACACCAGGGAATCTGATGATCCCTGCCAGCCTTTTTGGGGACCAGCAGACCAGCAGACATGTTGCTAACAAAGACAAACACACACACACACACACACACACACACACACACACACACTTTTTTAAAAAATTCTTCAAAAAAGAAAAAAAGAGAAACCACAACCACAGCATTTGGTAAATGAATGATGGCAGTGGGCATCCCTGGGCTTTTCCCCAAAGGCCTTGCCTGCTCTCCAGAACACTCTTGCAGAAGTCTCTGAGTCTAGAGGGGGATTTGGGGACAGGTCAATGGTACCCACTCATGACCCTAACTGTGGCCCAAGCCGGCTGCACCCCTGCCCCGCAGCCCTTGTGCCTGTGCTGGCTTCTACAGCTTATCAGAAAAGCCTTGCAGTGACAGCAAACTGCCACAAGGGGTTTGCAGGGGACAACGCCAGCATGGGAACATGTATATTTATTTTTCTGTTTTTGTTTTCAAGTGTGTTTTTCCCACTTATTGAAAATAGATTTTTTTTTCCTCATATGATACATCCTGATTAGTTTCCCCTCTCTCTTCTCCTCCCAGTCCCTCCTCTCCTCCCCTGCCATCCAGGTCCTTCCCCTTTCTGTTTGTCTTTAGAAAAGAACAGGATTCTAGGAGAACAACAAAACATAACTAAATAAAATATAACATAAAACAGAACCACCACATCAAAGGGCCAGGCAAACAAAGAAAAAGAGCCCAAGAGAAGGCGCGAGAGTCAAAGGCCCACTGGTCCCCACACTCAGGAGTCCCATAAAAACACTAAACTGAAAGCAATGCTGTCTACCTCAGAGGGCCTGGTGCAGGAAGCTCATCTTTATAAAGCGACTCAGATAAGGTGAAACTTCCACGCGTGAAAGCTTTCATTTCTGGGAAATTATCTCAGCCCTTAAGAATGACAGTCATTTCAACTTACTCTTGAGGCACTGGTCTTCAGTTCTCCATCCCAGAATAAGACGTGCTGAATAATCAGAAAACCTTTAACTCACCTAAAGCGAGACTGTCTGTCGCTGGGATGTACACAGGAGCCGGTACAAGCTTGCTTTGAAGGAGGGTTGACGGTCTTCAGCCAAAGGCCGCCCTTGCAGCCTCTTCCCACCCTCCACGAGGAACTGTCTGCTACAGTCTTGTGGGCTCATACCTTCTGCTTCCCAATATCCACCAGCTCCACAGAGCCCCCCAGCCTCTGGACATCCGCAGCCGCCACCTCCATCATCCTTCTGATCTCTCCTCTCTTCTCCGGCCACGCGGACACGCTCTGGATGGCCACCCACTCTGCCAGTTTCTGTTTGTAGAGAGCAAGTGGAAGGGGCTCCGAGATGCTGTTTTTGAAGGGCAGGCAGGGATGGGCTCACCAATGGGCTACCAATGGGCTCACCAATGGGGTACCAATGTCTGCAGCTACTCCACTTTACATGCACAGCAGACCTAGCTTGCTTGCCTGCTCCATCTTTGGATTAAACAACAACAAACCTGTGCTGACCTCCCCCCAAATTAAGCAGAAATAATAATAATTTTAAAAAGCCAGAATGTATATTTTTAATCGTCAAGCATATGATTGATTATAAACCATACAATAAGTTTATATCTATAGCCAACAAAATTGCCACAGAAAGAAACGGACTGCAACGTCACAATCCAAGTTCACTAGTCTCTGTGACGGCAGTCACATTTTCTAAGGTGTAAGTTTTAGAGTCAAACGTTTTTGTCTAAAACTGTTCTTCCAAAAGTAAAGTGAAGTCATGATTCTATCAGATAGAAACTGAGCAACAGATTAAAATATAACATCATAGAATCACTCAGAACATGCTCGGTTCAAAAATGTTTTTTTAAATCTGTGACTATCGAAAGAAACCATAGATGAGATTAGGGAAAAACAACAAGCTTTATTTGTAGAGATGGATAATTTAACTCTGTCAAATGATAAAAGTATAGCTTTCACCATTATAAGGAGATGAAGAAACATGAAACTTAAATACTCGATCAAAACGGCACAACTCCTATTAGCTTCCTGAAAAGCTCTCAAGTGACAAGATTCAAGCAAACCTCACTACTCACTCAGAAGAGCCGACCCTCACCTTGACATAGCGGTCCTGGTTTTCATCGATATACTGGAAGACAGCTCTGAGGGCTGACATCTTTCAGGTAGACCTCAGACCTGGGAAACTCTGGGCAGAGAGAGCAATGGGTCAGACCTGCTTGCAGCTGGGACTGAAGGCCAGGGATCTGAGGCGCTGTGTGAGGACTGAGGACTCCACCCTGTCAGCCTAGCATTGCAACACTTATCACAGGACTCCCCAGGAAGTGACTGCACTTCAGTGCCAAGAGCGTGGGAGCCAACCAGAGGCTTAGATTGATCTTTCCTTCCTGCTCCGGGAAGGAAGGCTCCATTTAAATTTGTGTCCAAAGAGGAGTGCCCTAGTAGCAGACGATTTGAAGAAAACTAAAAGTGGGTACTTTGAAATCACATGGATTTACTGTGCACTTTATTTTTTGAGAGAAAGTTACTATATAATCCTAGCTGCCCCAGAACTTTCTGTGTTGACCAGGCTGGTCCCACACAGAAATCTACCTGCCTTCTGAGGGCCAGGATTAAAGGTGTGTGCTATCATGCCTAGGGGGAACTTACTTTTAAAAAAGTTAGACTTTTTTTTTTTTGGAGACTGAATCTCTTGCCTCTATCTTCTGAAGGTTGGAATTACTACAGGCCCAAACCACCAAGCCAGGTTTATGTGGTGATATAGATCAAATCCAGGGCTTCTTGCATGCTAGGCAGGCACCCTACCAGTGGAGCTATAGATGTAAATTTATACTCTGAAAGCACAGGGTGAACTATTAACCTTCTGTTGCTACAGAGGACATGATCATTCCAAAGATCTTTATAAAAATGCTGCATGATAGGCGTGGCAGCACACACCTTTAAATCCCAGCACAGGGGAGGTGGAGGCAGGTGGATGAGTATGAGGCCAGCCTGGTCTACACGCAGTAAATTCCAAGCCAGCCAATGACAACCTGTCTCAAAAAGCAAGCAAGCAAACAAATAACAGTTCCTCCCCCCCCCCCCCCCCCGCCCCCCAATGTTCTGCCTCTTCAACCGCAAACCCACACCCTGCTGGAGGATCTGGAAAGATGAATTCAGCTGAGGACAACTGATGACCTTAGTCACAGACTACAGCCAACCTCCTTAAGGTTAGCCAAAGACGAGAAAGCTCACAGGAGGGTCGCTACAGACAGCAGCTGTATACTGTTCTAGAAAGCTATGAGGGATGGATGTCTGGCATCTTCACCACAAAGAAATGGCCGAGGTCTGAGGAGCTGTGAGGCCCAAGTCGCTCACTATTTGGTGCATTCATGTATGAACAACCCCAAAGATGTACTCAGTGCCTGCATTTTCTGGGCAGTTTTTTTCCTTTTAAAAATAAAACAAAATGTAGCCTAGGCCGTCCTGTAATTCCAACCTTTAGAAGGTAGAGGCAAGAGATTCAGTCTCAAAAAAAAAAAAAAGTCTAACCTTTTTAAAAGTAAAGAGGGCATCAGATCTCATTATAGGTGGTTGTGAGCCACCATGTGGTTGCTAGGAATGGAACTCAGGACCCCTGGAAGAGTAGTCAGTGCTCTTAACCGCTGAGC
>JADRCD010225266.1:0-33739 GCA_019843815.1 Montemys delectorum | reverse complement strand
TTCACATTCAGCCCATGTGATTTTGTCCTAACTTTATCCTGTGAACATGGGTAATCCTATACAATTGTTATGATATAATTCACCCGCTACATCAAATACCGCTGCATTTTTACATTGCTTTCAAATTAAAGCTAACATGAGTCTTCACTTGACAGTTTGCAAAGTTGACTGGGAAACCAAGGTAGCTTACTCTGGTCAAATGTACCATGAAAGAAAAGGAAAAGAAGAGAGCAGAGAACTATACCAGTAAATGGTGTGTCCTGTTGCTTCCTGTCCTATATCAGTCAGCCAGGTGCCAGCCCAAGCACTCTATAGCTGTATTATTATTATTATTATTATTATTATTATTATTATTATTATTATTATCATCATCATCATCATCATCATACAGAAGTTTCTGTGGTGTTTGGAAATGAAGACCCATCCTTTTTGAAATTCTTTAGTTTGCTTCTGTTTGGCTTGACTGAAATGTGCCCCCAGCCCACTGCTTGCTCGTGTTTGAGTGGCACCACTTGCACTAGGATGAGGGGCTGTTATGGAAGCCTTAGAAGGTAGAACCTACCTGGAGGGAGAAGGGTAGGTACAGGAGTGAGTCTGTGCTGGTTTCCAAGTCCCATTCCCTCCTACCCTGCTCCTGCCTGCCAGGGAGTACAGAACAGCTCTCTACCTCAGGTTCCCCTTGCTGTGAGGCTGACCCTAAGCACATGGGTTGAGCAGCCAGAGATAGAACCCTCTGTAATCACGAGCTGGGGTACAAGTTTCCACGTTTAAGTTGTTTCTGACACGTATTTGATCAAAGTGACAATAAAATTGACTAGTGGCAGTTGATTGGCCTGCTTCATTTAGTCTGTGGTAGCAAACCTGGCTGCATCCTTCCCACAGGCCACTGGGTTTATCTGACATATTTATATAGCAATGTGCTTTCTTACATTTCTATTCTTGATGTACCTCCTGGCTCAAAATATAGTTTGTTTAGCCATTTGTGCTTTCCAATTTGACAACTTTTAATGATGTCTTGTCTTAAACATAAGAATATAATCTCAAAGCGTTGGATCATTTAGCTGCAATTGACTGTGTTCTTACAACACTCTAAGCTGGACTGAAATATCTCGTTTAAAGTGCAATCTGAGTCTGAAGACCTAGACACAGGCTATGTAAGTGGGAAAACACTCTAAGCACCCTTGCCTACACACAGCCTGGTCTTTATTTTTTTTTTTCCTGACTCAGAAGGCTTCACACTGATGGTAGACTCGGAGTTGTTGAAATCCCTGCCCTGGATTACAGAGTGATGAAAACCATTGCTAAACATAATCAGTCTGAATCTGGGCTGTTAAAATATTCTCCAAAGGCAGTATGCTTCTTTTTAAAGAAAATTTTTGGAGAAAAACTGAGCATTTGGGTAGAGTAATCAATGTTGGGAGAAGCTCAATAGCTAATAAGATACACATACCAGCAGAACACACAGTGAAAAATATTATTAAAAAACAACAAGTTCCTTGAGGATTTGTTTATTTATTAAATATTGATTAAATGTCCACTGTGGGCCAGTCACTGAGACGAGAACCAAGGATGCAGGGCCTTGGCTCTTGTTCTCAGCAAACGGTGCAGGTGTGGTGAAGCAGGTGTGGAGTCATCATAGCAGAGAAAATGTCAACCTGAGATAACTAGATAACAAGCTAACTTGTCAGGTAGCTCCAAACAAGAGACAGCTCATTATCGCTGAAGATGGGGAGACAGTGGCACTCTTCTAGATGATGCTTTATAACTTTCCCTACCTCTTAAACACGCTCAGATTACAGCTTATTTCCTTATTTGAGAAAATAGACAATCAGAATAACGCTTCCACTGGCAGCCTCTTTCACCAGTCTCTGTGCCCCTAGGATTAGAATCCATGGTTTCTACCAGAGGCTATTAACTGCCCTCACCTTCATCATTAATATTTTTTCTTTTTTTGTAGATGCCTTTCATATTACATGCTTAAGTCTTTATTTTCTTGACTTAACATCCCCTTCAGTTATTGTAGCTCCCCTCTGTCTCTCTTTGTAAACAGAACTGGATAACAGAAGCCTACGCTCTTCCCTCAAGTCAGTTTCCCCTGTGTCTATGAATCTAATCCAGTGGGAGATCGTCTGTAGTTCTTAATTCGAATTGTTATCTGGTTCCTCCATATTTGCATCTAATGATCCATTCTTGCTACTTCTTAGTGACCTGTCTTGATATAACATTCATACTTTGATCTCTCTTTGCTTTAGGAAATGTCTCCATTCCTTTCCTTCTAGGCAGTCACACCCTTCTCTTCTTTACCTGATCACTTTGTCTTTTGGCTTCTATTTTGTTGTACCCACCCTTGTCATTTAATGGTTTATCTCAGAGCTCTGCTTTAAGTAGCAGTTGGCTTCTGTATGCAGTTGGCTCCCAAATATGTGAATAAAGATAGTATTTGTTTATGAACACTAGACTTATATATCTAACTCTTTATGTAATCACAAGATCTCTATTTGGTAATAAGTACTTGATATCCTGACCTTCCCCAAAGCAGACATACTCTCTCTGTTCTTCTTCTCATCAAGGGCCACAGCATGTGCCCATTCGACTATGGGAATCTGCCAAGAAATCTACTGGCAAACCTCTGCTGCGAAATATGTCCATAACCCTTAGGTATTAAAGTCCCATTACAATTTTCTACTCAAGAAGCTATTAGGTCCCTATTAGAAGTTCCTACCCAATGCACCCTTTTTTCTTTCCTCAGCTATTACCATATTCTTTTTGTTATGATATTGGCATGCATATAGTGACAGTTTTCATAAAAACATTTTAGTTCAACTAGAGCATGAATTCTGAGCACATTTACTGTCTACAGTCTCTCCTTCTCTCCTAATCTCCTAGTTCCCTTTTTCCCAGATAATGCCATTCTATTTTTATGTCACATATATGTGAATCTACATTTGTGCATACACATACAAACACACACAATATATATATTTCTATCTACACTTACATATTGGAGATTGTCTTTCTTGTCTACTTTATTCCTCTTCCTATAATGATCTTCAGTTGCAATAATTTTCTGCAAATGACACAATTTCCTTTTTTATGACTAAAAAATATCCAATCTCTCTCTCTCTCTCTCTCTCTCTCTCTCTCTCTCTCTCTCTCTCTCTCTGTCTCTGTCTCTGTCTCTCTGTCTCTGTCTCTGTCTCTGTCTCTCTGTCTCTCTCTCTCTCTCTGTGTGTGTGTGTGTATCTGTGTGTATGTGTGTGTGTATGTGTGTGTGTATCTGTGTGTATGTGTGTTTGTCTCTCTCCTTCTCCTCTGTGTATGTGTGTGTGTGTGGGGGTGGCTACTTTATTTATCTATTGATCTAGTGGTGTCCACTAAGGCTAATTCTTTAACATCTATTTTGGACAGTACTGTAATAAACACATATTTTCAGGTATCATTGTAGAACACTAACTAGATTCTTTTGGGAATATTCTCAGGAGTAGAATAGATGTACTATATGGTAGTCTACATTCAGACTTCTGAGGGACCACCATGATTATTCCCCAGTGGCTTAACTAGTTTTCATTCTTACCAGCAATATGTATTTCTTTTTCATGCATTCTCTCTGGAATTAACTTTAGTTTTCTTTATGAAGCTAGTCTTTCTGCAGTGCAATGAAATTTCTATGTAGGTTTTTTTTTATTGGATATTTTATTTACATTTCAAATGTTATCCCTTTTCCTGGTTTCCCTCCCTCCTGGAAACATCCTATCATATCCTCCCTCCCTCTGCTTCTATGAGTGTGTTCCTCCACTCACCCACCTACTCCCACTTCCCTGCCCTTGATTCCCCTACACTGAGGCATCTATTGAGATTTCATAGGACCATGAAGCTCCCTTTCCATTGGTACATGACAAGGCCATCCTCTGCTACATATGCAGCTGGAGCCATGTGTACTCCTTTGTTGATGTCTTAGTCCCTGGGAGTTCTAGGAGGTTTGGTTTGTTGATATTGTTGTTCTTCCTATGAGATGGCAAACCCCTTCAGCTCCTTCAGTCCCTTCTCTAACTCCTCTATTAGAGACTTGGCACTCAGTCCAATGGTTGGGTGCTAACATTCGCCTCTGTATTTGTAAGGCTCTGGCAGGGCCTCTCAGAAGATAGCCACATTTGTCTCCGTTCAGCATGCACTTGTTGGCATCCACAATAGTGTCTGGGTTTGGTAACTGTATATGGGATGAATCCCCAGGTGGGATAATCTCTGGGTTGCCTTTCCTTCAGTCTCTGCTCTATACTTTATCGTCATATTTGCTCCTGTGAGTATTTTGTTCTCCTTCTAAGAAGGACCAAAGCACTCACACTTTGGTCTCCCCTCTTATTGAGATTCATGTGGTCTGTGAATTGTATCCTGGTTATTTGGAGCTTTGGGGCTAGTATCCACTTACCAGTGAGTGCATACCATGTGCTTTCTTCTGTGATTGGGTTACCTCATTCAGGATAAAATCTTCTAGTTCCATCCATTTCCTTAAGAATTTCATGAATTCATCATTTTTAACAGCTGAGTAGTTTTAATTTTCATGTCTCACATACCTAAGGTATGTCTATGCCAATTTGTGTGTCATGTTCCAAGTTTGTTGTTCTCTCCCCTTAGTGTTGAGTTGTTTATGGTATTTAGATTATAGTTTCTCCCAATATATAGCCATCTCTTTGTTTAATAGTATCTTTGGTTGAATAGAAGCCATTTAATTTTATGAAATGCCACTTTTAAATTCTTGCTGTTACTCATGAACAAATGAGATTCTTTTCAGAAGTTCTTGGCTATACATATATTTTGAAGTGTGTTCCTAATGTTACTTTAAAGAATTTTAAGTATTAAATTAATGACATTAATTAACTTGAGGGGTGTGTTTGGGTGGGATATAGTGAGCTAGTTTCACTCTTGTACAGTGGATATCCAGTTTTGTCAGCATCATTTATTGACTAATCTGTCTTTTCTCCAGTGTAAGTTTTTGATAAGTAAAACAAAAACAAAACAAACAAAACAAAACTCAGTTGACCACAGATGGGCTGGTTTATTTCTGGCTCTTTTATTTTATTCCATTGACTTCTATGTTTATTTTTATACCACTGCCATACTGTATTTATTATGATAGCTCTGTAATATAATTTTAAATCAGGAATTATGACAACTCTCCATTATTCATTTTCCTCAGAGTTGCTTTGGTTATTGAGGTTACTTTCATGCTTCCATATAGTTTTCAGAGAGTCAATGACGAATATCTTTGGAATTTTGATAGGAATTTCATTGTTTCTATAGGTCTTTTGTCATGATTCTAATCCTTCCAATCCATGAACATGGATGGTCCTCCAGAACCATCTTCAGTTTACTTCTTTATCATTTTCAACTTTGCATTGCAGACATATCCATTTCTTTCATTATGACTATTTGTTGGTATTTTATTTTTTGAGACCATTATGTATTATGTCATATTACCAATTTATTTCTCAGATCATTTGTTATTGATTTCCAGGAAAATATTGATTTTGGATTTTAATACATTGTTGAAAACAGTTTATCAGTTGTATGACTTTTCTGATAAAGAACTAAGGGACTCAAGTATAAAATCACATCACCTGTGCATAGGATCAATTGATTACAATTCCCATTCACATCCATTTCAGCTTTTAATTTCATTTTTATTTTGACTTATGTATGCTTGAACATTTAGGAATGAGCTTGTACATATGAGAGCAGATACTTTCCAAGGCCAGAAGAGAGGGTTGAATCACCTGGAGCTGGAGTTGCAGTTGGTCATGAATCTCAAAATGAGGGTTCATAGTGAGAATCTACATTCTTTATGTTCCTAATTTCAGCAAGGCTTTTATCACTAGGGATATTAAGCTTTTGCAAAAGTTTTTTTTTTCTCTTCTGCATCTCATGAGATGGTCATGTGGATTTGTTCTTATATCTGATTCACATATGAGAATAGGGCTTTCCAATTTCTCGCATACCTAAGATGCTTGTTAAGTTCTGACTCCCCATCTGCTTGCTCAGTGATGATTCCAGTGAAAATCAGGCTTCAGAGTTTCACTATTTTCTTTTGTTTCATTTTTGATGTTGTTTGTTTTACTTCTTCCCACTTTGGTCTTTGCCCTTCCCTCTGCTGAATGCCTTTTGTCCCACTCTCAACTCTGCTCTCCAAACAACCTGTTACTGAGGCATAGTGATTCTTTTCTGAAGTTCTTCCTTTGTCATAGTGCATGGTTCCAACCCTCGGCAACGGCATCATCTCGACACTTGAAGCTGAGCGCTCCTTGTCCTCCATGATGGACTCCTGTCAATCCATTCCACAGTCTAAGAAAATTTTCTTCTTTGCTACTGAAATTGTATAGTCTCTCTCCTGTAACCCACATCAGATGGTGGATTCTCTCTAGCCACCCCAGGCTGATTGCCTGGAGATTCTGGCAGCCAAGGTGGAATCGAGAAGTGGGGCTCCATCCCTATCTTCTCATCCTATGCCCTGATTCCTACAACTTGTCTTTCTTTTTCTGTCTTAGCCAAATTTAAGTAGTCTCAATGCGTAGCTACAAAAATCTCAATATGATGTATGTCATATCTTGTCAAATCTGTGCTCCTGACATGTCTTCTCATGTACCCCAAACCCAAAAGTAAGAGGGATCAGAATGGTAGAATTTTCTACATAAGTAGCTTCCATCTTTTATACTCATATCATCTAGCCACATTATCTCCCTTTCTGTTTTGTTTTACTTTTTTTTGTTGGGTAAACATTCTCATATCCTTGATGGTTTCTCACACAGTTGTCCAGGTCACTTCTTTTCCCTTTTACAGATCTTTATTTTACCACATCATCAGTAGGCTATCTTTAATAATTGGGATCATCTGCTTCTTTAATTCCCTGAATATATATTATTGTATATCAATTATTTTTCCAACTACAGGAAAATGGATCTGAAATGTGAATAATTAGATAATTTCTCATTGTTTAATAATTACAGTAGCTATTATTTGTCAAATATTAAGAATATGTCATGGTCAAGACTAAGAATGTCACATATATTTTTCTTTAATCCTTATTGCAGTCATATCTGTAAAAATGTTCTTACACTAAAGTAAGAAACAATTATTTTCTCCAAAAAGGCCAGATTTGACTGAATTATTTTTTGTCATAAATTTGTATGTGTGCACGTTTGTATATGTGTGTGTTTGTGCATGTGTGTACTATGCATTTGAAAGTCAAAGGTTAGCACTGAAAGTCGTCCTTGGTTGCTTTCTGCCTTATCTTTGAGGCAAGTTCTTTCATTAAAAATGCAGCTCTTAGGCTTGCCAGTGAGATTTGAAAAATCAGTGTCCACTCCACCTAAGCTAGGATTACAGATATACATGAACCTGTTTTTCTTTTGTTGTTACTGGTAATCTTACCTCAGGTCCTTATGCTTATATAGCAGGCACCTTACTGACTGAGCCACCTCTCAACCCAGCCCTCCCAGCGCCTTCCTTACTGCTGCATCTGTGTTTGGCATAGGTCTTGTCTCTGACTTTTGAGTGAATTTCATTACACATCATTCAATGGCAGAAATACTTGTGCATAAATATTATGTCTTTACTCCATACAGTATAGAACCTGGCTTCATTATCTTTGAATGTATAATACTTTAAGTCTGCAACAGGAACTTGCACATAGAAGGAACTCATTAAATGTTGAATTATGAGCCATGAAGACAAATATGTGACAGTTTGGTAACTGAGATTAAAGTAGAACTTTTGCATTTTAGAGGGCTGGTTCTAAAAGAGCGTAACAGCTTTCCAATTTCTACCCTCTCTCCTCCCAGTTTGTCTTTAGATTCCATTGCTTGCTTGATGTTAGAGACAATATTTCTCAGAATGATGCCAAGGCTACTTTCTTCCAAATGTTCACAGTACACAGTTTTCTGAATCCTCCTAAAAAATAGAAGGTACTGGTGTCAACAAATCTATAATTATGTAGGTTAGCCTTTCATAATTAATTTATGCCAAAATCCTTATGTATGCTTATAGGCATTCAAAGATAATATAAACATTTTTCATTTAACTTCATTATTCTAGTTACGTATAATAGAGTTGTTGTCTCTTTATAAACACAAACTTTCTTTACATATTATCAATTAGGAAAACAGAAGTCTCTAGAAATTATTTTTTCACATGAATGTGGAGACAGTCCCCATACTTCCTTTGCTCAGTTTCCCATTGTGTGTTATACAATAGTTTGTTACACTCAGGCAGCCTTGAGTTTATATAGATCTTAAAAACTCCTAAAAGGACACAACTAAAAATTTAATGTGCAATTCAGCAAAGTCTTTTTGAATTTTGCATTAGATTTCCCTTTAGCCTTGGGTAAAGCCATAAAAAAATGACCTGCTTAAAAATGTAATCATCACACAGGAACCTTCCTAAAGTCAGCATCAAATAGAATAAAATATATTTTATTAATGATACAATTCACAAAATTACTGGCCCTGCCACTCTCTGCCCTCCAGGGAACACCCCCACCTCTGGTTGCATGTGCATCTGTTATTGGTGTTTGTTCTGTGTAATTTAACCTTCTGATTGCCTTGAATGCCTAATGAGCTAGAGCAAGCTAAGGGCTGTTTAAGGATGTGTTCACTTATTTGGAAAATGGATCAGTGAGACTCTGACTAGAGGAAGAGTTGAAGAGTAAATTTTTACTGGTTAATTAGATTTATCCAGAAAAATAATTTGAACTCTCAGATATTCTTAAATTCTGATGAGATTTAGTCTTCATTTACAGTAAAAAAAAAATCAGTAAGAAGATAAATCGATTTTAAGCATTTTAGAAGGGGGACTATGCAAACTTTCTTTGACAGAGAGGAGGTGTGCATGGTGTCAGGGGACATCTCGCAGGGTCCTTGCTGCAGAACAGCAATAATATATATTAGGACAAATGATTTCTATCAATTATTTCCTGCTGAAAAGCTTCTTTGAAGACTCAGACTCTGAACATGCACAAGCCATCTGAAATCCATCTGCTCTATGATGCATCCTTCATATAATGTCTGTGCTGTGATATAATTGTACTTGATTCAGAGGTAAGAAATTACTTTTAACTATTGCTTTATGCTAATCCTCCCAATATGGTGTTTTTAACCCCTATTACTTATTTTAAGTGCCTTGTAGTAAGCACACATAAGTGGAATTAATCATGTATTTGTACTGTGTAATAATTATGCAGGCTCTGTATACATGCTTACAGGTGCCCCAAAACCATGGTAGAATATTTTCTTCTGGAAGAGAAAAGTAAGCCAATGTCATGAGGCATAATACCATATTATTACTTCTAATAAACTTTTAACACAAATCAATCTCCAATAACTAGATGTGTGAACTCAGTAAGTTTTTGTTGGATATATTGATCATGAGGAGAAAATATGAAAATGCATATAAGAAGAAATAGTTCCATGGCTATATTTTAGCATTTATGGTGATGATATTTGATACAAACTACATGTACTACTGAAAATTAGGGAGAATTCAATTATGTGTTTCATAACCGTGTCTACATGTTTTTGCTTTGTATTTGAGAATAGTAAAATACAATGTCATATTCAATAGTAATCTAAGTCATATTTGCTGAATTCCTTCTCCAAAAAAAAATCCATTCACCTTGCCAAAAGGTTACAGTCTCAACATGTAAGGAATAGTGAATATTAGCCCTTGAGAAGCTTGAAGAGCTTTCTGAAGAGATGGGGATGATAGACATAGGGTATCCAAAGAAGATAGAGCAGTTTCAGGAAATACCCTTTCCCAGGTCTAATCTCAGAAATGATGAAGTACTTTAGGAAAGGATGTGAAACCAGGTACTACTGCACTAAAGTGCATAGGCTCCCATGCTCATTCACTTACACATTTGTTTATATAATGGATAAACAAAAGCAAGCGCAGTGGTCAGGGAAAGAAGCGACACACAGTGGGTGACACCTAAATCTATATCACTTCTCACCTAAGCATATTGCTTACTCTGCAGTAGGATTGCTCTACAACTAGAGCCTAAACTGATAGCTTTAGTGTTATTTCCACATGGTGTGAAAGAACTGACTTGAGAGCCATCAGAGAAGCTGAAAATTGAGTATGAGGATACCAGAGAAAGTAGGTCTACCGACCAGTGAATGTCCAATTTTTATCTAAACTTTCCCCAACTATTTACTCGACTAAAGATAAGGTTATATGTGTGTGGCTTTCAGGAGTTCAACAGCTAGAAAGCTGTGAGATTCCTACTGATATCCTCTGCAGAAGACTTGTCAGCTTGCAGGGTTTTGATAAAGATCTTCTAGTTTTACACCTTTCTATTAGAGTTATGGCTTAAGAAGGAACATTATATCACAGGGATCAGAAAATATCTTAGATGAAATGCAAACCTGATGGCTACCCCAGGCCCCTATCCTCCACTGCTACATACTTCAGTTCAATTCCACCCATCTCTAAACTTTTGAATTGTTCCTGTCTAAAGGAAATATGAAGACAAAGAGTGGAGCAGAATCTGAAGGAAAGGCTAGGCAGAGACAGCTCCACCTGGGGATCCATCCCACATACAGACACCAAACCCAGACACTATTGCTGACAGGAGCCTGAAACAGCTGTCTCCAGAGAGGCTATGCCAGATCCTGACCAATAAAAATGTGGTTGCTTGTAGCCAACCATTGGACTGAGCACAGGGACCCCACTGGAGGAGTTAGGGGAAAGACTGAAGGAGTTGAAGGGGCCTTAACTGGCATCAATGGGAGGGGAGGTCCTTAGTCCTGTGAAGGCTTGATGTCCCAGTGTAGAGGAATGCTAGGGCGGGGAGGTGGGAGGGGGACCTATATAATGGAATATATGAGGTATCTTCATCAATAAGGTTTTACAATCTAGTTCTGGAGGGAGACAAAGAGTATTGGAAATAATTTGTAATTTTGGAGGCCTAACTAGTAACAATTCTAAAGGAAGTAATCCATGCCTGCTATTGGATTTTTATTTTTTATCTTGTGGTATAAAAGGCAAACAATTGCTATTCACTGTAGGGTAACACCATTTAAAGTACAAATACATTCTCTCTTTAAATATGTGCATATACATTCACATAAACATACATAAACATATAATATGTATAAACATATAATATATAAGCATGTGCACAATTCATTATATATTATATATCATATATTATATAACATGAAATAAATATCATATATATTATATATCAAATACTTTACATCAAACATTACATATACTTTTACATTATATATTGTATACTGTTTATTACATATCATGTATCATATAAGATATATCATATTATACACATAATGTATCCTATATCATTTATCATATATCATATATAATATAACATGCATCACTCATCACATATTATATCATACCATGTGTCATATATCATGTACCATACATACATATTATATATTGCATATTATGGACCATATATTATACATATATTATATTATCTGTACTATATGTCATATGTTAAATATTATAAATTATATTATGTAACATTTATCATATACCATATATTATAAATTATATATCTTGTATTATATATTATATATTATACATTATATATTATATGTATTATTTATTAATGTATCATATAGTATAATATATTATGTAGTATATTCTATATGTTGCATATAATATACAATATATCATACAGTCTACATCATATGCTACATAATACATATTATATATCTCACATAAATCACATATCATATATTATATAATGCATATTACACATTGCATTTTTACAAGTTATACATTTGTATTATATTTTATATATTACATATTATATATTAAAATACTACATATTGTGAATTTCATAATACCTCTTGATGCATATGTTATATACAGCAGGCTACATACTACATATTACACATTATATGTTATATATGTTATCTTACATAGTATTTATTGTATAATATACAATGTACATTATAAGATGTATCTTGAATAGCAGATCATATATGTTATATATTGTATTTTATATATCATATATTGTATATGTTATATATTGTATTTTATATATCATATATTGTATATGTTATATATTATATTTTATATATCATATATTGTATATCATAATCTCATATAGTATATTCTACATTCTATATTGTATATAGTATATAATTCATCATGTATCATGTATTATGTAACATATATCATATACCATTATCATATATTTTATATAAATATAATGCTATATAATATATTTTATAAAATATATGTATATATAATACATAATATACTATGTACTCTAAGAATACATTCTAAAATACAAAATAATTATATATCTAAAATACACATGTTATAAACCAACATATTATATAATATGTAAACTTATATAACATATGTCTATATGATAACATATATTATTTATTATATATGTGTACATATGTACATATACATGTATGATAAATAAATATAATATATAATATCTGATATTATATATGTAAATATACATACATACAAATATACATATATACATACATATACATATATATATATGCATGCTTCTACATTATCAAATATAATTACTAGGCTCTAGAGGTCTCTAGGTATAAACTCAAATTGACATCATGTGGTAGATATATTTCAGGCTTTGTGCGGAGCCTCTATGCCTATTTCCACAGTGCCTGCACAAATTTGCACTGCCATTACTAGTTAATGTACAAGTGTTCCTCTTCCCAGCTATCTATGGTAGCACTTGTCAGTTTTTAAAATTCTTACTTGGGTAAGAAAAATATTGTCAGCCCATTTCAATTTGAATTTAACTGGTAACTAAGAATGTTGAACATTTTAGCATGTTTTTCTAATTTTTACATTTCCTTTTTGAGAAATTTCTATTTAAGTTCATGTTTCATTTAAAAATTTTCTTTCCCTTGATGCTTAGATTCTTGAGTTCTTTATGTATTCTGGATAATTTACCTCCGTCAAATGTGTACCTGGCAAAGATATATTTTTCCATCATATAGGATGTCTCTTCTCTCAAATTATGAGGTTCCTTGCTGTTCAGAAAGTTTTTGGTTTCGTAGAATCTTTTTTATCCATTGTTGGTTTATTAATTTTTTAAAATGCCTACATATACAGGATCCTCTTCAGAGAGTTCTTTCCTGTACATATGTTCAGATGTCATCTACACTGTTCTTTGATTGGACCACACAAATCTTACTTTGATGTCTTTGATTCATTTGTTGTGAAGGAGTGGAGTTTTCTACAGGGTAAGAGATAAAAGATATGGTTACATTTTTTATATGTAGTGATCCAGTTTAACCAGCACTCTTTATTGAAGATTTTTATTCTTTTCTTTACCTTCTATTTGTTCAAGCAGATGATTACATACCAAAAGTGATATGCTCAAGACAAGTTAGATTCTATGGGAGAAAAATATTCAAAGCTGGGTCTGTTTGGAAGGGGCTTGACTCTATAAGAGATGAGGGAAGGGATGTATAATGATCAAATTGCATTGTAACAAATACTCAAAGAAATAATTTTCAAGAAAATAAGAAAAATAAAATTATTAAAAATAAATTTAAAAAGAAAAATTGTAGGAAAAATACCTTTCTGATAAACAAGTGTAAATAGATTTGTTTCTAAGTTTACCTGCACTGAAAGGTAGTCAGATTGTGTTTCCTTTAGCAGTGGCAAAACATGGAATAATGTACAGAAGACTAACATGGTACCTGTGCAAGGAAGGCATGTAAATTTGTAAAGTGATCCATATTTTAACAGCAGTGATTTGGAATCAATTGAATGGATAAAATATGGCATATATATATCTATATACACATATATATATATATATATACACACATACACACACATATATATATATATATATATATATATATATATATATATACACATATGTTATACATTCAAACTGACGAAATTATTCTTGGAGTGTGCTTTTGTGCCCATCCCAAGTATGGCTGATAAGAGTGAGTTTAACTCAGATTATTCATTATAATTGGCTATTGTAATTCATTTATTTATATATGTCTTTATGGAAAAATGTGCTGCTGCCATGTGTGGCATGTTCTTGTAAATGTACATATGACTCACTAGATGTCTCTTAACCATCAGAGTATAAGTTACGTGAGAATCTGAATAAAGTGAGCCTGTGGTGCAGTTCTCACAGCCAGAGTCTAGTAGAGCAATGCCACTTTGAACCCCGGAGACCTACTGAGCATTTGCTCGAAGGGACGGAAGGTGTTCAGTGAATTGCTCCTGAGACCATGCCTCAGATTTCAGCCCAGACCCCTCACAGCTGCCCCTGCAGGAGATGTGTGCTCTATCAGGCAGACACTGCCTCAAACTCCCAGCATTCTAGCTGGACTTTACACACAGTCATCTGACCACAAGCCAGGCATGCCACGCCCCATACAATAAAAAGGGTGGTTTGTCCCCTCCTCTCTCTCTTGCCTCCTCACTTTCTTGTTCCCTTCTTCCCCTCTCCCTCTTGCTTCCCCTCTTTCTTGCTTGCTTCCTCTCTCTCTTTGCTCTCGCTCTCTTCCCTGCTCTTTGTTCTCTTCTCTTCTCCCTCCTCTCCTTTCTCTCTCTCTCTCTTTCCTCTCCTTTCTTTCTCTCCACTCAACTAGCATATTTCCCCCTCCTACAATAAAATAACAGTTCATACATTGCCTCCTTTTAATTAAGGCGCCTTGCAGCAAGCAGGCCAGCCCTGGGAGGAGAGAGAGAGACCTGGGCCTCACCACAAGGCCCGCAGCCACCCTGGGAGAGAGAGAGACTCGGGCCTCAACACCAGGGCCCCCTGCCACCCCAGGGAGAGAGAGAGCCACAGCAGGCCCCCCTCCCACCACTTATTGAACAACATGAGCCCTTGCATCACACTGTAGTCTGCCTCATTTTTATGCTCTGTCCTCCTAGGTTTCACTGACACAGAAGTTTGGAAGTTTCTACTATATAGAAATGATAATCCTTGATTATCAGAAAATATTAATTACTTGCTTTATTTTGCATATTATAAACAGATAGCAAAATGTAAAACTGAACTTTAAAAATAAATACAAATATTATGCAAGCCCTTCAAACTTAAAAATAAGGGAAGTTATTGTTGAACGATTACTTAGACTAATGGAATTGATTGTAAGTGAAAGCAAAGTTTAGTAAAGAAATCAAGAATGACCATCAGAAATATATATCTATATATAAGTCAGGTTTTGCCCAATTTTCATGAAATTAAATGACACAGCAAAAATTATACTTTGACTAGCCTCATATGTAACACATAGTTACTCAGAAAAATACAGAATTAAAAACATTAGAAAAATTAATGTAGAATTTTAAAATATAATTAATTAACTAAAAGTAGGAATTAGGCCAGCAAAGACAAACTGGAAAGAGAAGAGAAAATGGCACATACACCTCCCTTGAGTGTGTACTTAAAGTGCAAGGAGATAGAATAAGCTTCTAATTAAAAGTGGAGAAACAATTGTGTCTCCATTGTATACCCATAACACTTAGAAATGAGGAAATGAGTTGTTTCAAAAAGGATAAAAAAAAACTGCAGTGTTAGCAATAATCGGATTGAAATGTGGAGAAGCTATATGAAAAGCCTGTGCTTGCCTGGCTAGTAAGCAGAAGGAAGCTGGAGGCCTTGTGAGCAGAAGACAGTGTAGGCTAAGGGAAGGATGAATACAAGAGAAGAGGACATTTCATTGTCATGAGTGTATCAGTTCTAAAGGAAGACAGACTATCATAAAGATGTATGTAGCTAAAAATGGAGACTCAAAATATAGTCTGAATACTGACAAAACTTAAAACAAGGAGTGTGTGTGTGTGTGTGTGTGTGTGTATCAAGAAATTTTAATTTCTAAAGGAAGACAGACTATCATAAAGATGTATGTAGCTAAAAATGGAGACTCAAAATATAGTCTGAATACTAACAAAACTTAAAACAAGGAGTGTGTGTGTGTGTGTGTGTATCAAGAAATTTTAATTTCTGTCTCTGTAGTTGATATAACTAGTGGAATCAGCAAATCCATGAATGTTCTGAACAACAGCATGGGCTGCTTTGAACTCTACTTAAATAACTGAAATAGATGACTTTGATTATCATATTAACCAGCATATATGCTCAATTTGGGGCTATAAAAGAAGTTTCTTTATGTTAGAAAGATGACATTTCAAAATGACAAAAGTATTGAGTATTTAATATAGCTTAAAGTCTGAAGTTTGATAGTCTTTGACTTGAAATGACAATTGGATTGCAACTTAGAAATACCAAGTTAGCGAAAAATCTCCAATGCACCAAAAAATAAGTCATGAGATGGACCTGGAATTAGTTTTACTGCGTTTCCATTAAAAGGTTCCAAGCAGATGGAGGAGCTTAAATACATTTTCATGGCACTGAATATGAATATTTGAAAACACAAGAATGTCTGACTTTAAGACCAATAATGGCATACCAGGAATCTGAAAAATACCAAGTAAGAACAAATTAATATTAATCATGGTGATAATAAAGGCTGGATTAGACACCAATGAAATTAGAACAAAATGAGGAAACCAAAATGCTGAACATGTTTACTCAACTGACTTATCCTGAGTTCAATGAATGAGGTTGATGGATGGAGAAGAAACACAAATGACACTTTTATATTTTCGTGGCATATGATCAATCAAAATAAATGTACAGTTATCCTAAGGAAATTATTACTAACACATACCAGATAATTTGGTAATTCACATTACAAAATTTCTAATAATGGGAAACTTATGGAGCCAGACGTTGAGACACATGTCTGCAGTTGCAGCACTTGAAATGCTGAGGATGGAAGATTGAAAGATCAACATATTAATAAAATGAGAAGTAAAACCCATATTATTACCTTGTTAGATACAGGACAGAGGTGCTTACAATGTAGTCCATTTCCAGAGAAAATTCAGTAATCTGGAAAACCAAAGGAATTGATTGTACTTGCACTTGAACCAGTACAATCAGCAAAAATATAGAACTAAAAAGACATTTATTGGAAAGAAAGAATTAAACTTCTTCTATTCTCATATGCCATGATTATCTACACAGCAACTATAAATAAATGATTTTGTTAAAATCAGGAGATAATTATGATAATTCAGAAATGAATTATGCTTCTCTATATTACTAAAAGCTGTTGAACTGTGAAGTATAAAAACATCCTGTTTTTAAATCTTTAATCAATAAAGTGTAAGATTATATTAAAACCTACAACTATTATTGACTAAAATTAAGAAGTCTAATGTGGGGACTGTAGAAATGGCTCAGAGGTTAAGAACACTGACTGTTCTACCAGAGGTCCTGAGTTTGATTCCCAGCAACCACATGGTGACTCACAACCATCTGTAACAGGATCTGAGACCTTCTTCTGGTGTGACTGAAGACAGCTACAGTGTACTCACATACATAAAAATAAATATATAAAAAAGAAATAAAAGAATAACATAAGGAAATGTCTTTATTCATGATTGTGATGCTATCATTATTCAAGAGTGTCTTACCATTTAATATTATTTATTAGGGTGTTTAAAAGCTGTACTGAACATCAGCATATCTGCTTTAATTGAAAAAGAATACAGTTCTGTCTCTTAGAAGGAAAGCCAGAGATACTCATTAACTACGAAAATCACCCAAGTTCACAAATAAGATAAAATTACAAGTGGCCATTGGGTTAAGTGAGCAGCAACTGTAGCCAGAAAGGCAGGAGGAAGGATGCTGAACACTGGGTTCAAACATCATTTCAATATTGAATGTGTTGTTTTTCTTTCTATTTTCTGTCTTCTAATTCCATTCAAGTTTAGAGCAACTTTGTTTCTGTGCTCAACATATTTAATCATTCTTAAATTGGGAATTATAAGGGCATATATCATGCACTTTTTATTATGCACTTTAAACCTCAGCAAGTGCAGGAGGGACAATTTTTCATACATTTGATCCTTAAGTATTTGTTTATTATTTGGCATGGTAGAAATATTGTTTGGATCTTGGTAATGTAAGGAAGTGAACAAAATGAAGACTCAGTTTTTATAGAGCATGAAGCAAAGATCAAATAAAACAATGAGGATCCAGCTTAGTGGGCATGTACCCTCTTATTGAGAACTCATGTTGATTCTTAGTATTGTAACTTGACTCCATAGGCTGGCATCTATAGACTAAAATAAACATGGGTCAGCCATAGAGGAGAGAGGGCCTTACTTTTAGCAGGAGGAGGGATCCTAAGAATTATTTCTGAAGAAATTATCTGCCCAAACAAAAGAAGCATGGAGATTGAGTAATTGAATGGATTTAATCTGTACTCATATAAGAAAATACCTTAGAGCAGAGTGTGTTCTTGTGCGTGCTAAGCTAGGGAGAGTGAGGATTCTCAGTTGAAGGTCTTACAAGAAGGAAGGAAGAAAAAAAGGAAGAAAGCAAGAAATAATGAAAGAAAGGAAGGAAGGAAGAAAAGAAAGAAAGACAGACAGACAGAAAGATAGACAGACAGACAGACAGACATAAAGAAAAATAGAGAAATAGAGAGAGAGAGAGAGAGAGAGAGAGAGAGAGAGAGAGAGAGAGAGAAAGAAAGAAAGAAAGAAAGAAAGAAAGGAGAGAAAGAAAGAAAGGAGAGAAAGAAAAGAAAGAAAGAAAGGACAAAAGCTTTGGGGCTCATTCATCTCAGTACCACAGAGCACATAGTTAAAAGGTAAATCTGGGACAAGCATTATTATGGGCATGCTTATCTTGCCCTGGATCATATATGACACAAGGAAAGAACATGTTTAAGGTACATTATATAGTACTTTGCTCCTGAATGTGCCCACTCTCTTAGTGACAACACCACACACAACCAAACAACCCTCAAAGCAATCTAACTGTTATAAGGATACTAATCTGTCTTTTCGTTTTTTACATTTTGAATAGTTTGAGCTCTCACTGGAATGATGTCATATAAAAATATAGCATGTCTATACTGAAATATCTGCTTTATAGTTAAAGAAAGTAAAGAACAGAGGGGCAAGGTTGGTCAAGAATCACGCAATGACAAAGCAAGATCAGTTATCTAAGGGAACCAAGAGCAATTCTCACTTTTGCTCTCATCATTAAAACAGACCATAAAAATAGATGGCAGCAGACATGCCCCACAATTTAGGATTTATTAAGTCTGCCACCATCTTCTTTCAAATGTAGGAAAAAATGGATCTTCCAAGTCCTTGCTTATTGCTCCACATCAGCATTGTGGGGACAATGTCTTGTTAGAGGAGACAGCTACTTTGACCGAGGATCTTTTGTGTGGTCCAGCGAGGATCAGACATTTATCATGGGCTGTTACTTATTTATCATCTCTTAGACATTGCCCTCAGTAGCACAAACAGGAAAAGGCAAACTTCCTTTCCCCAGGGAAAGACAAGCCTGATCACTCAATGATTAAAATCCACCTCAACAGCTGACACATGTGCCTCCCTGAAAAACTACAGAAGGGCAGCCGAGGTTGTTCCTAAGAAGTCAAACCAAAGTTTGTTCAGACATGAAAAGTGGCATTCAGAAGAGAGGGCACAAACTCAGAGGGCCTGGCAGACACAAGCTAAATGGAAGCCAGCAAATCAGAGTCCATCAAAAAGCATGACTGCGTGTGTTATGCCCTTGTAGCAGGCAGAGAATTCGAGGCTCTGGTGGGTGTTCTGCACTAGGACAAGATGCACGGCTCTCGATTCCTGGGCTCAATTTAGAGGTGAGAATCTTAGAGAATTTACTGATGACCTATCTAAAACTGACAAAGCATGATGGAAGAAGAGTGAGATTGCCACTGGACTTGAGATACTGCAGTAAACAGCTTTAACATCCACAGAACAATGCTATTTTCTACTCTCCAGAAAAGGGGAAGGAAATCCACTTGGAGGCAAATGCACATTCAGACAGATTAAAAATAAGCATAAGTTTTGTTAAATATCAGCAGATTTCCAGGGACTAAAGTACCATTTCCCCAAAGGATTTTTACTGATATGGCCTTAGGAGCCCCGATGCTGGATTTGTGGAAAGTGGGCAATTTGGTGGCAATGTCTTTCAATGCATCAGGACCATTGTTTATTTTTTTATTAGCTCCTATAGAAGTGGAGAAGAACATCTTGGCTAATGTTATTTATGAGTGTCAGCATATTAAATTCACTTCCAGGAACTTCCAAATGCTTATGAAGAGAAGGGCTGAGCTCGTTCAAAGTTATCTTCGTATGTATTAGATATGCATTGTTCTCATACTTATTAACCAAAACTCCAAATAGGGTTTGGGGAGATGGCTTAGCCATTACGTGCGTCTATTGATTTTGCAGAGATTTAGACAAATACCCACGTAGGACAGCTCAGAACAGTTAGCTTCCATGGGACCCAATTCTCCTGACCTTCATGGACAACTGTCCTCACATATATATACCCAATGCGGACAGACATGTGCACACATGCATAAAAATAAAATTTGCCAATATTCCTAAAATACCACAGAAGAACATGGATGATTACCTTGTTAAAGAATGTGTCCTTTGGTTGTAGCTTCCCCAGAAGAATACAGATGAACATTTTTTTTTCAAAAGCATGCTTCCTTTGGTTGCTGCTTTCTTTTTCTTTCTAAGCCTTCTTGCCTTGTCTAAAATTTTAAGTATTTTTAGCATTGTTTTAGACAAAGAGAAGTAAAATACCAAAGTTCATAAAAGGTTTCAATGTAATAGAAATGAAGAAAGAAAGATTATTTGAACATATTACTTTCTCATACCACTGGCCATATACAACTTTCATCTATAATTTGTAGTGGAGTGAGCTACAGGGAAGAGGCTAAAAAACAAAGTAAATACAAAGGTGCCATTTAGCTACTGAAATTCGGTCAGAAGAGCACTGTGGAGAAATACCAGGCTCCTGAATCACAGCACAGAAGGGGAAAGTGCAAGCCAGGGCACTCAAGAGTCAGCACAATCCAAAGCATGCCTAGCAGTCACCAGTATGTCCTATGTTCAGGACAGTGGAAAATCAGTTTGTATTCTCCAAAGGGTCTCTCCACTCTCTGTCTCTTTCTCTTTTTAAATTTCACTGTTAGAACTGGTTTGTGTCTTGTTTGTTTGACTGACTGAAAGCTTCGGCTATAGTGGTTAGGTTTCTGCAGAACGTGGTTTGGGCTGTTGGCCATAGTGTGTGTGAGCCAAGATGGTACATAGAACATGAGTTAGTGGGTCAGATCCATCCTAAAGAGCTTGACTGGCAGGGGGATATAAAGTGTGGGGAGGACATAATGTCAGAAAGCAGAAATGCAGATAAGAGTAAGTACTGGAGATGATTTCGAAAATCTATATTGTTTTATATCGTGGTAGTGAAGAGATGAGACACCAAACAAGGAGATAAGGGAAAAGATGCCTCAGACATCTGGAAAGTAACAATTTTAGCAAACCAATACCAAACAATGAACAGGAAGAGGAGAGTCTTCATTTACTGTCTTATCGTAATAGCATTCTTAAGCTACAAAATTCATTTATTTAAAGTATATACTCCGGTAGCCTCCAGTTTATTCACAGATGGGCACAAGATGACCTCAGTGCATTCTGCCATATTTTCATCATTTCAAGCAAAAATTGGCACCATCTTTCTTGGCTTTATCCCACATCTCTCCACTGCCACAGGCCAAGGAGACCAATAGTTTATTTCTGCATTTCTCAGCTTGCCTGCTGGGGCACTTTATAAGAAAAGGAAATTAAACTGATTCCTTTTTTTTTTTTCGAGACAGGGTTTTTCTGTGTAGCCCTGGCTGTCCTGGTACTCACTCTGTAGACCAGGCGAACTCAGAAATCCACCTGCCTCTGCCTCCCAAGTGCTGGGATTAAAGGCATGCGCCACCACTGCCTGGCCTAAGCTGATTCTTAATGATGATTTTATTTATAAGAACAAATCTTTCTAAATAGTGACTTTTTCCCCTTCACATATGCTTCTGTGTTGATTTAATTGCAATAATTTCTATTTTAAATATTATTTATAATAAAGTTTTGTGTTATATAAACAAATATGCAAGGATATCATTTTTGGGAAATAAAACATTCTAGAAAAAACAAAAATAGTTGTGTGATCACAAAACTAAGTTTTCTCTAGGGAAAGATGACTCTGCTATGCTCCAGTTTACAAAAACTGATAGACAGGTACAGCCAAAGTGAAACCAAGAAAATTTCTTAATTTACCATTACTTTGTCATTAATCCACATTGTGAGAATCTACCCTTTGACAGCAGAACGTAGAGGCTCAGCATGATGGAGCAATGCTCCAAAATCCATAGAATTAAAATCAACTACAAATTCTCACTTCAAAGGAGAAAAAATGTAGATAAAAAAATGATGTCTTTAGTAGTGATAGAAAAAGGGAGTCTTCAGAAACTGTAGCTGTGTGGTTTATTTCACACTTCCTTCTGCAGGGTTACTCAAACCATGCCCAGACAGACTGTTTCTCAAGACCCAGATCTTAAAACGTTCACATGACATTATTTACTTGTAGATTGATGGCAATAGACAACTTAAAAAGCAGGCTAGTGGATAAAGAATGCAAATACCATGAACCAGCAGGATTTCAGAATTAATAGATCAACTTATCCATTGCTTGCATTACAAAGGAGATATATTGAAAGTTGCATTCCTAGTGAACACTGGGTACATGAATGATATCTAGATGAACTCAGAATAAAATACAATCAACAATCCATGTGTACAGGAATGGTGGCCATATACAGAGAGCAAGTGGATAGATGAGGAAAAATATAGAAGAGTATTTATACACACACACACGTGTGTGTGTGTGTGTGTGTATGTGTGTGTGTGTGTGTGTGTGAGAGAGAGAGAGAGAGAGAGAGAGAGAGAGAGAGAGAAACCATAAGTACTACTTTATACCTTTCTTTGTAAGATTTGTTTGTGTTAAAAACTGCCTTTTCCAGCCTTCTTTGTCATAACTCCCTTCCTCTCCTTTACCTTAATCTTACTTTTCCTTTTATAACTGCTATTAGTTTGAACTGATTATGTTTTGAACTGCACTTGAATTGTAAATGAAGTCTTGTTACTATTTCTAATTTTTACTACCTTTTCTCTATCTTTTAAGTTGGATTTGTTATTCCTTGTGAAGTTACCCATTTTTGCCCCTCTTTTTTCTTTGCTTAATCTTCCTTTTCATGTATCTATGATTTGACCCATGAGATTATTGTCATCAGTTCTTTTGACAAAGATTTCATGTTCTTTGTCAGGTGACTTAAAACCATTATCTGGGCATTTTCTCTCTGGTGACTTTCTAAGGTAGGACCAGCCAGGAGACACAGGCCTCAGAAGTGGCAGGGAAGCTGGGAGAGGTTCCTTTCTACCTCTGTCTATACCTAGGAGGGAAGGTGGATCCACAGCCCTCTCTGCCCCTTTCCTGCAAGTGGAGAGCTTGCCTCCAGAGAGTGCTTTGAGCCAGGGACTCAGGAGGGACTACTGATCCACAGCCCTCTCTGCACCTTTCCAGAAAGCAGAGAACCTGTCTCCAAGGTGTGCTCTGACTTCAGAACTCAGGTGGGACTGCTGATGCACAGCCCTCTGAGCATGGGTTTTACCAGAGGAGAGCTGATCTCCCAGAAGTGCTGACATAGGCTTACAGACCCACAGGAGGAACAAGCTCCAGCCAGAGACAGCAAGAATATCTATCACCAGAGATCAACAGATGGCAAAAGATAAATGCAAGAATCCTACCAACAGAAACCAAGACTACCTGGCTTCTTCATCAGAACCTAGTACTCCCACCACAGCAAGTCCTGGATATCCCAAAACACCAGAAAAGCAAGATTTGGATCTAAAATTATATCTCATGATGGCGATAGAGGAATTTAAGAAGGGCATGAATAACTTCATTAAAGAAATACAGGAGAACACAGGTAAAGAGGCTTAAGCCCTTAAAGAAGAAACACAGTAATCCCTTAAAGAATTACAGGAGAACATAAGAAAACAAGTGGAAGCCCTTAAAGAGGAAACACAAAAATCCCTTAAAGAATTACAGGAAAGCACAAACAGGTGAAGGAAATGAACAAAACCATCCAGGACATAAAAATGGAAGTAGAAACAGTTAAGAAATCACAAAGTAAGACAACTCTGGAGATAGAAATCCCAGGAAGAAGTCAGGAGTCATAGATGCAAGCATCACCAACAGAATACAAGAGATAGAAGAGAGAATCTCAGGTGCAGAAGATACCATAGAAAACATTGGCACAGCAGTCAAAGAAAACACAAAATGCAAAAAGTTCCTAGCCCAAAACATCCAGGAAATCCAGGACACAATAAGAAGACCAAACTTAAGGATAATAGATATAGAAGAGAGTGAAGACCTCCAACTTAAAGGGCCAGTGAATATCTTCAAAAAAATTATAGAAGAAAACTTCCTTAACCTAAAGAAAGAGATGCCCATGAACATACAAGAAGCCTATAGAATTCCAAATAGACTGGACCAGAAAAGAAATTCCTCCTCTCACATAATAGTCAAAACACCAAATGCACAAAACAAAGAAAGAATATTAAAAGCAGTAAGGGAAAAAGGTCAAGTAACATATAAAGGCAGGCCTATCAAAATTATACCAGACTTCTCACTAGAGACTATGAAAGCAAGAAGATCCTGGGCTGATGTCATATAAACCCTAAGAGAGCACAAATGCAAGCTGAGGCTACTATACTCAGTAAAACTCTAAATCACTATAGATGGAGAAACCAAAGTGTTCTATGACAAAACCAAATTTACACAATATATTTCCACAAATCCAGCCCTTCAAAGAGTTTAAATTGAAAACTCCAACAAAAGGAGGGAAAGTACATCCTAGAAAAAGGAAGAAAGTAATCTTCCAAAAACACCTAAAAGAAGATTCCCACGTGAACAGAATTCCAACTCTAAGAACAAAAATAACAGGAAGCAACAATTACTTTTCCTTAATATCTATTAATATCAATGGACTCAATTTCCCAATAAAAAGACATAGTCTATCAGATTGGGTGCATAAACATGACCCAACATTTTGTTGCATTCAGTAAACCCACCTCAGTGACAGACACTATCTCAGAATAAAAGACTGGAAAACAATTTTCCAAGCCAATGGTCATAAGAGAAAAGCTGGAGTAGCCATTCTAATATTGAATAAAGTCGAATTTCAACCTAAAGTGGTCAAAAAAGATAAGGAAAGACACTTCATACTCATCAAAGGTATGATCTACCAAGATGAACTCTCAATTCTGAACCTCTGTGTTCCAAGTGTAAGGACATCTACATTCATAAAAGAAACTTTACTTAAACTCAAAGCACACATTGTATCTCACACAATAATAGTGGGAGATTTCAACATCTCACTCTCTGCCATGGACAGATCATAGAAACAGAAACTAAACAAAGACACAGTGAGACTAACAAAAGTTATGAAACAGATGGATTTAACAGATATCTATAGAAATTTTTATCCTAAAACAAAAGAATATACCTTCTTCTCAGAAACTCATGGTACCTTCTCCAAAATTGACCATATAATTGGTCACAAATCAAGCCTCAACACATACAAGAAGGTTGAAATAATACCTTACATCCTATCAGACCTCCATGGACTAAGGCTGCTCCTCAATAACAACATAAACAATTGAAAACTCACATACACATGGAAGCTTAACAACACTCTATTCAATGATAACTTGGTCAAGGAAGAAATAAAGAAAGAAATTAAAGACTTTCTAGAGTTTAATTAAAATGAAGCCAAAACATAGCCAAACTTACGGGACACAATGAGAGCAATTTTAAGAGGAAAACTCATAGCTTTAAGTGCCTCCAAAAAGAAACTGGAGAGAGTATACATCAGTAATTTGACAGCACATCTGAAAGATCTAGAACAAAAAGAAGCAAATTCACCCAAGAGGAGTCAAAGGCAGGAAAAAATCAAACACAGGGCTGAAATCAACCAAATAGAAACAAAAAGAACTTTACAAAGAATCAACCAAACCAGGAGCTGGTTCTTTGAGAAAAATCAACAAAATAAATAAACCCTTAGCCAGACTAACTAGAGGGCACAGAGACAGTATCCTAATTAACAAGATGAGAAATGAAAAGGGAGACATAACAACAGACACTGAGGAAATTCAAAAAATCATTAGATCCTACTACAAGCCTATACTCAACAAAACTTGGATGAAATGGACAATTTTCTAGACAGATACCAGGTACGAAAATTTAATCAAGATCAGATAAATGATCTAAACAGCCCCATATCTGCTCATGAAATAGATACAGTCATTAATAGTCTCCCAACCAAAAAAAGCCCAAGACCAGATGGATCTAGTGCAGAGTTTAATCAGACCTTCAAAGACCTAATACTAATACTCCTCAAACTACTCCACAAAATAAAAACAGAAGGTACTCTACTCAATTTGTTCTATGAAGCCAAAATTACTGTTATACCTAAAACACACAAAGACCTAACAAAGAAAGAAAACTTCAGACCAATTTCCCTTATGAATATTGATGCAAAACTTCTCAATAAAATTCTTGCAAACCAAATCCAAGAACACATCAAAACAATCATCCAGTATGATCAAGTAGGCTTCATCCCAGGGATGCAGGGATGGTTTTATATTCAGAAATGCATTAACCTAATTCACTATATAAACAAACTGAAAGAAAAAATCATAGGATCATCTTATTAGATGATGAGAAAGCATCTGACAAAATCCAACATCCCTTCATGATAAAAGTCTTGGAAAGATCGGGAATTCAAGGTCCATACTTAAACATAGTAAAAGCAATATACAGAAAACTAGTACCCAACATCAAACTAAACGGAGAGGAACTTGAAGCAATCCCACTAAAATCAGGGACTAGATAAGGCTGCCCACTCTCTCCCTACCTATTCAACATTGTACTTTAATTTCTAGCCTGAGCAATTAGACAACAAAAGGAGATCAAAGGAATATGAATTGGAAAGGAAGAAGTCAAACTATCACTATTTGCTGATGATATGATAGTGTACTTAAGTGATCCCAAAAATTCCACCAGAGAGTTAAATATGATAAACAACTTCAGCAAAGTAGCTGGATATAAAATTAGCTCAAGCAAATCAGTGGCCTTCCTCTACACAAAGGTTAAACAGGCTGAGAAAGAAATTAGGGAAACAATACCATTCACAATAGTCACAAATAAAATAAAATACCTTGGTGTAACTCTAACTAAGCAAGTAAAAGATCTGTTTGACAAGAACTTCAAGTCTCTGTAGGAGGAAACTGAAGAAGATCTCAGAAGATGGAAAGATCTCCAATGCTTGTGGATTGGCAGGATTAATATAGTAAAAATGGCCATCTTGCCGAAAGCAATCTACAGATTCAATGCAATCCCCATCAAAATTCCAACTCAATTCTTCACAGATTTAGAAAGAGCAATTTGCAAATTCATCTGGAATAACAAAAAAACCCAGGATAGCAAAAACTATTCTCAACCATAAAAGAACCTCTAGTGGAATCATCATCCTGGACTTTAAGCTCTACTATAGAGCAATTGTGATAAAAACTGCATGGTATTGGTACAGTAGCAGGCAGGTAGATCAACGGAATAGAATTGAAGACCCAGAATTGAACCCACACACCTATGGTCATCTTTGACAAAGGAGCTAAAACCATCCAGTGGAAAAAAGACAGCATTTTTAACAAATGGTGCTGGCTCAACTGGTGGCTAGCATGTAGAAGAATTCAAATTGATCCATTCTTATCTCTTTAATCAAGTGGATCAAGGACCTCCACATAAAACAAGATACACTGAAACTAATAGAAAAGAAAGTAGGGAAAAGCCTCGAGCACAGGGGCACAGAGGAAAATTTCCTGAACAGAACACCAATAGCTTATGCTCTAAGATCAAGAATTGACAAATGGAACCTCACAAAATTGCAAAGCTTCTGTAAGGTAAAAGACACTGTCAATAGGACAAAATGGCAACCAACAAATTGGGAAAAGATCTTTACCAATCTTATATCTAATAGAGGGCTAATATCCAATATATACAAAGAACTCAAGAAGTTAGACTCCAGAGAGCCAAATAACCCTTTTAAAAATGGGGTACAGAGCTAAACAAAGAATTCTTAACTGAAAAATACTGAATGGCTGAGAAGCACCTAAAGAAATGTTCAACATTCTTAGTCATCAGGGAAATGCAAATCAAAACAACCCTGAGATTCCACCTACACTAGTCAGAATGGCCAGGATAAAAAACTCAGAATGGCTAGGATTAAAAACTCAGGTGACAGGAGATGCTGGAGACATTGTGGAATAAGAGGAACACTCCTTTATTGCTGGTGAGACTGTAAGCTGGTACAACCACTATGGAAATCAGTTTGGCAGTTCCTCAGGAAATTGGACATAGTATTACCAGAAGACCCAGCTATACCATGCCTGGGCATATATCCAGAAATGCTCCAACATGTAATAAGGACACATGCTCCACTATATTTATAGCAGCCTTATTTACAATAGCCAAAAACTGGAAACAATCCAGACATCTCTCAACAGAGGAATGGATACAGAAAATGTGGTATACCTGTACAATGGAGTACTACTCAGCTTTTAAAAACAATGGATTTATGAAATTCTTAAGGAAATGAATGGATCTGGAGAATATCATTCTGAGTGAGGTAAAACCTAATCATAAAAGAATACACATGGTATGTACTCTCTGATAAGTGGATATTAGTCCAGAAGATCAAAATACACAAACCATAAGAAACTCAAGAAGAAGGAAGACTAAAGTGTGGATAATTTATTCCTTCTTAAAATGGGGGAAGAAAAAAAATCCATGGAAGGAGTTGCAGAGACAAACTATAAAGCAGAGACTGAAGGAAGGACAATCCAGAGACTGTTCTACCTTGGAATCCTTTCCATATTCAGTCATCAAATCCAGACAGTTTTGTGGATGCCAGCAAGTGCTGGATGACAGAAGCCTTATATAGCTGTCTCCTGAGAAGCTTTGACAGTACCTGACTAATACAAAAGTAGATGCTCACAGCCATCCATTGGACTGAGTACAGGGTCCCCAATGAAAGAGCTAGAGAAAGGACTCAAGGAGTTGAAGGGTTTGCAGCCCCTTAGTACAAACAACAATATGAACTAACTAGTACCCTCAAAGTTCCCAGGGACTAAACCACCAACCAAACAGTGCACATGGTGGGACTAATGGCTCCAGCAGCCTATGTAGCAGAGGATGGCCAAGTAGGTCATCAATGGGAGGAGAGGTCTTGGCCCTGTAAAGATTCTATGCCCCAGTGTAAGGGAATGCCAGGAAGCTGGAAAGTGTGGGTTGGTGAGCAGGAGAAGCAGGAGGGAACAGGGTTTTTTTGTTTTGTTTTGTTTTGTTTTGTTTTCATTGTTTTTTTTTTTGTTGTTGTTGTTGTTTTATTTTATTTTATTTTATTTTATTTGGAGGGGAAACTGAGAAATGAGATATGATATGACATGTAAATAAAGAACATATTAACAAAAAATTATTATCTGTTAGTTTCCTCCACACAGTCCCAAAGCAGTTCAGTTTTCCCTGGAGTGAACTCATTCCTGTGGCCTTGACATCTGCCCAGTGGCTTAGCTGGTTACAAAGTCATTGGTTCACTCTTTCCTGGTGGTCTGAAAGTGCGGTCCCACTGTTGCTGTCATTTCCATGTTAATTTTTCGAAGTTTGTCTTCATTTTATTTTCTCTGTTTAAACTTTCAGTGTGTGAACTTTGAGAATACCTTTCTCTATCTTTATACTGTTATTACATGAGAGTATTTCAGGGAGTTTTGAAAAGTCCGAGTCAATTATTGCTAAACTGTCATGAGCTCTGTCAGTATGAACATGTAGGCCTTTTTCTTCAAGAGGACTTTATTTTGATTATGTTTCTTTTTTCCCACAACTGATTGCAGTGATATATAGTTTACATATGTTAAAATGCAATTATTGAAACTTTAGAATTTTGTTTTAGAAGTTTTCTTATTTTTTTATTTTTGAAAATTACATACACAGATACCTAGATATACAGTGGTATCTTGTCCCATTCCCCTCCAACTACCCCCAAATCCCTCCAATACCCCTACGGTATCTTTCCATCATAATTTTATTTATTATTTTTTATAACTCTCTAAGTCCAGTGTATTAGTCAGGGTTCTCTAGAGTCACAGAACTTATGGTAGTCTCTATGTAGTAAAGGAATTTATTGATGACTTACAGTCTGTAGTACAACTCCCAACAATGGTCAGCAGCAGCTGTGAATGGAAGTCTAAGGATCCAGCAGTTGCTCAGTCCCACAAGGCAAGCAGGCAAAGCAGAGCAGAGCTTTCCTTCTTCCAATGTCCTTATATAGGTCTCCAGCAAAAGGTGTGGCCCAGATTAAAGGTGTATGCCACCACCCTTTTAACCCCAGATGACCTTGAACTCATAGATCTTCCTATCTTAATGTTTTGGGATTCATAACTACTAGGCCTCAAGATCTCCATGCCAAGATTCAATTTGGAAACTTGTATCTCTCAGCCTCCAGATTGGGGCCACAGGTGAGCCTTCTAATTCTGGATTGTAATTCATTTCAGATGTAGCCAAGTTGACAACCAGGAATAACCACTACAATCCACCCCTTGTCAATTTGACACAAATAATATCTTATGTCCACATGAAACAATAACAAAATCATGAATATGCTTAACATGATATAACTATTCTTTGTACAATCGCAATTGCATTTGTAAATTTACAATGCGGCAATGTCCCTTGGGAACATTCTTTTAGTGTCTCAACTTAAATACCAATTGATGTTGAAGAAATTGGAAGAAAGAAAAATATATTCTTAACATAATAAGATAGAAGCATTCATATTACTTTTTAATCCTCATTTCTGCAACTTTTATGTGGCCTTAGCTGGTATTTATAACTACCTTCCTCTACTACCTATACTGTATTTCCTTCCCCCTCATCAAGCACCTCAGCAGGTCTTGGCTCTTTTCCTGGAGGATTAATCCATACCTTCATTCCTGATGGGTCTGTATCCTTTGTCATCCTGCTTGGATTAGGCTGTTGTAATTTCCCACTGACTTTAATCACAAGATATGGAAGTACTAAGAGATGCCCTAAGGGATCTCGTGCGCTCCAGACAATCCTGCTTACCTCCGTTGTGAAGAGGCAATCCGATTCCTCCATGGTAATCTGGATCTATCAATCTTTCTAACACTGTTATTCCTTTCTTAGCCTGTAGGTTTAAAGGCATTAGAAGCCCAAAATGACCAGGGCGGAAGTCTGAGCTTCTAGTTCAATGGAATGTTTGTTGTGGCTCCTGGTAGGAGAACTCTGCCCTCTGGAACCAAAACTTCTAGGCCAGCAGAACCTAGAGTTGTGGGGACAGGAAGCAAAAATTTTCCTAGAAGGTCACTAGGAGTGATAGTGAGTGGAACTATTCCCTTTTCCAGCCCTTGATTCCTAGACTCATGGAATCCTGGCTATGGGGGAAACTGTACCATATATTGGACGCTGATTCAAAGCATATACTGCCTTCTGAAGAACTTAGCCCTAGCCCTCCATGCTGTTGTCACTTAATTGGTGCTGTAACTGTGTCTTCAAAAGGCCATTCCATCTTTCTATCAGACCAGCAGCTTCAGGATGATGGGGAACATGGTAAGACCAGTGGATTCCATGATCATGGGCCAACTGTCGCACTTCTCTGGCTATGAAGTGAGTTCCTTGGTCAGAAGCAATACTGTGTGGAATACCATGATGATAGATAAGGCATTCAGTGAGTCCACAAATGGTGGTTTTGGCAGAAGCATTATATGTAGGAAAGGCGAATCCATAACCAGAATAAGTGTCTACTCTAGTAAGAACAAAACGTTGTCCTTTCCATGGAGGAAGTTGTCCAATGTAGTCAACCTGCCACCAGGTTGCTGGCTGGTTACCTCGAGGAATGGTGCCATATCTGGGGCTCAGCGTTGGTTTCTGTTGTTGGCAGATCTCGCATTCAGCAGCAGCTATAGCCAGGTCAGCCTTGGTGAGTGGAAGTCCATGTTGTTGAGCCCAAGCATAACCTCCATCTTGGCCACCATGACCACTTTGTTCATGAGCAATGACAGTGATGGCTGGGGAAAGAGGCTAACTGTCCACCGAACGGGTCATCTTATTCATCTTATCCATTTGATTATTGAACTCCTCAGATGAAGTCACCTTTTGGTGAGCATTTACATGGGACACAAATATCTTCACATCCTCTGCCCATTTGGAGAGATCTATCCACATACTTCTTCTCCAGATGTCTTTCTCACCAATTTTCCAATCGTGATCTTTCCAGGTCCCTGACCATCCAGCCAATCCATTGGCTACAGCCCATGAGTCAGTGAACAATCGTACGTCTGGCCATTTCTTCTTCCAAACAAACTGTAGTACCATGTGTACTGCCTGAAGTTCCACCCACTGTGAAGATTTTCCTTCACCTGTATCTTTCAGGGTTGTCCTGGAAAGGGGTTGTAATACTGCAGCTGTCCACTTCTGGGTGGTGTCTGCATAACGTGCAGAGCCATCAGTAAACCAGGTCCTAGTCTTCTCTTCTTCAGTCAGACAGTCATAGGGAACACCCCATGAGGTTATAGGTGCATGCTTGGCAGCAGATGGCATTGTAACAGGAGTGGAAACCATAGGCATTTGAGCAACTACTTCATGTAACTTGCTTGTGCCCTCAGGACCTGCTCTGGCCTGATCACATATATACCACTTCCATTTGATAATTGACTGCTGCTATGTACATCCTACTTTATGATTTGAAGGATCTGATAGCACCCAGCTTATGATGGGTAGTTCAGGTCACATAGTAATTTGGTGTCCTATTGTCAAATGTTCAGTTTCCACCAAGGCCCAAGAAAACAGCCAAGAGCTATTTTTCAAAGGGAGAATAGTTGTCTGCAGATGATGGTAGAGCTTTGCTCCAAAATTCTAAGGGTCTCTTCTGTGATTTACCTACAGGGTCCTGACAGAGGCTCCAAACAGCATCTCTATCTGCCACAGACACCTCAAGTACCATCAGGTCTGCTGGATCATATGGTCCAAGTGGTAGAGCAGCCTGCACAGCAGCCTGGACCTTTTGAAGAGCCTTCTCCTATTCCAGGTCCCACACAAAGCTAGCAGCTTTCTGAATCACTTGGTAAATGGACCTGAGTAGCACACCCAAGTGAGGAATGTGCTGTTTCCAGAATCCAAATAGACCCACTAAACTTTGTGGTTCTCTCTTGGTGGTGGAGGGGCCAGGTGCAATAACTTATCTTTTACCTTAGAAGGAGTATCTCTGCATGCGCCATACCACTGGACTCCTAAAAATTTCACTGAGGTAGATGGTCCTTGAATTTTGGTTGGATTTATTTCCCATCCTCTGGTAACACATATGTGTTACCAGTGAGTCCAAAGTGGTTGCTACTTCCTGCTCACTTGGTCCAGTCTGTACAATGTCATCAATATAGTGCACCAATGTGTTATTTTGTGGGAAAGACAAATGATCAAGATCTCTTTAACTAAGTTATGACACAGGACAGGAGAGTTAATATATCCTTGAGGCAAAACTGTAAAGGTATACTGTTAGCCTTGTCAACTGAAAGCAAATTGCTTCAGGTGGTCCTTATGGACAGGTACTGAGAAGAAGGCATTTGCCAGATCAATGGCTGCATACCAGGTACCAGGAGATGT
>JADRCD010225264.1:0-12234 GCA_019843815.1 Montemys delectorum | reverse complement strand
CTCTCCCTCCCTCCCTCCCTCTCTCTCTCCCTCTCTCTCTCTCTCCCTCCCTCCCTCTCTCTCTCCCTCCCTCCCTCCCTCTCCCTCTCCCTCCCTCTCCCTCTCCCTCCCTCTCCCTCTCCCTCCCTCCCTCCCTCTCTGTCTCTCCCTGTCTCTCTCCCTCCCTCTCTCTCCCTCTCCCTCTCCCTCTCCCTCCCTCTCTGGGCTCTCTATCCCCCTGTGTAAGGAAAAGAGGTCAGAGGTGATGAACAAGCAACAGCCCCTGTCACAGCCCGCCTGACCCCCAGTATGGGATTCTCTGAGGAGCAAAGGCCACTGCCCTGATTCTCAGACTTACACTCCCACCCTGCTCCCAAGTCTTGGCTTGTGCTGGGAATTCGTCTAGCTTGAGCTGTAAGAGGAATCCATCGGAGGAGTGGTTGCACATAGCTTCCCTCAAAAACAAAAACAAAAACAAAAACAAAATGAAGTCCATAGTTCAAAAAAGCTAGGCTTTTAGTAGAACCTTCCAGTATTTTCCAGCATGGTTCCTGGTACCACTGTAAGCCCAAATATGGAAAGCGGCAGGTGGGTTGTACCCCTTCCCCAGCATCAGGGTTTGAATAGGAAAGGATGAGAAATTTCTCCTCCTCTTTAGGGGGAAATGTGGTACAAGGATGTGAGAGCATCTTCCCCATCACTGCGGGGGGGGGGGAACAGAACTAGGTGCCCAGTTTCTAAGAAACAGCCCTCCTTACACTTTGTGTGATGGCTATTCTTGATTGTCAAATAGACTACATCTAGAGTTAGCTAAAACCCTAAGCTGGCAGGCACACCCATGAGGGATTTTAGTTTATAGGATCATCTGAGGCTGAAAGACTCTCCTTAAATCCATATCTTTTGAGGTTAGAAAACTCACCTTTAGTCTGGACCACACCTTCTACTGGCAGCCTGTATAAAGGACATGGGAGAAGGGCGCTCGCTTGCTTGCTCGCTGGCTCTCTCCCCTCCCCTCCCCCTCTCCCTTTCCCTCCCCCTCCCCCTCTCCATCTCCCTCCCACTCCTCTGTGTTTCTGCTCATTCTCCCTCTTGCTGTTAAGTTCATCCCTTCACTGGTATTAGAGACTCCTTCTTTGGGATTCTGATGTATAAAGACCAACTGAGACATCCAGCCTCATGGGCTGATTCTTGGACTTTCCACTGGTGGACAGCCACTGGTGGACTAGCTGGTCTACAGCCTATAAGCTACTCTAATCAATCCCCTTTCTCTGTATACAGATTTATTCTGTAAGCTCTGCTCCTCTGGAGCAGTGGTTCTCAACCTTCCCAATGCTGTGACTCTTTAACACAGCTCCTCATGCTGGGGAGATTCCCAACCATAATATCATTTTCATTGTTTCTTCATAACTATAATTTTGTCACTGTTATGAATTGCAATGTAAATATCTGTGTTTTCTGAAGGTCTTAGACAACCCCTGTAAAAGGGTCATTCGACCCCGAAGCAGCAGCGGCAAGCCACAGGTTGGGAACCCTGGCCAATACACCTGAGACTGAGTCCTCGAGGTGATGTGCCCAAGGACCATCGGACTGCATCCTGCTTCCACCAGGCGCCAACTGCCACTGGTTTAGAACATGAGCCTCATTCTTCTGCATTAGGCAATGGCCCACAAAAGCATGACTCACGCCATGTGGAGTCGTAATTTGGAGGCCCCGGCTAATGGGAGACAGCCTGGATTTCCTCAGCCCATGAAAGAAGGAGTTGATACATAGCAAAATCAGTCACAGAACATGGCACGTGAGCAGCTGGAGAAGGCGGAGAGAAGTGGGTTCCGGCTAAGGCCTTCCTCAGTGTGGGCATCTCGGGGTTTGTTTCCTCTGTCAAGCTCTTCTCCTGGATGTTGCCACCTGCTGTAACCTCCGGCTTTGCCACCTACACCCAAGTTCCCCAAAGTAACGACTCTGAGACTAAGTTCTTTTTTAAAAAAATTGTCTTATTTATTTATTCTATATATGTGAGAACACTGTAGCTGTCTCCAGACACACCAGAAGGAAGCATTGAATCCCATTACAGGTGGTTGTGAGCCACCATGTGGTTGCCGGGAATTGAACTCAGGACCTCTGGAAGAACAATCAGTGCTCTTAAGCACTGAGCCATCTCACCAGATCCAAGACTGAATTCTTTATGAATAAATGCCTGGGCCAATAGCTTTGGCTCTGTTCCCTGATTAACTCCTATCTCAATAATCCCGTTACCAATCCTTCAGTTTCATCTCTTTCTCCATCTGCGTTCTGGTGAATTTCCCATGCCTCTGACTCTACCAGAATACTCTCTATATTCCAGGACATCCACTTCCCTATTCCTGCCTAAGTTAACATTATTGACAGGTGAAGTTCCCACACATTGCACAAAAGATTCCATTTACAGCCTGCTCCTGAGGATGGTAGCCTTCCCATGACATCTACATCACCTGCAAAGTGCACAGTCAACAGTTATCTGAGAAAATCCCAGCAAGCCAGTGCCTAGAATGCAGAGAAGCTCTGCAGGGGCTGGGCATTTTTAATTTAGAATCTGGATCTAATGAGATAGGGAAAACCACCAGACATAGATAGTTTCTGCCTTCAACAATTCCAGACTTCTTTTCTTTTAAATTTTTTTATTAACACATTATTTCTAACTTTACAACATCAAAAAGGTAACATCAAAGAGAAACAATGTCTTCTGATGATTACATCATCCTTAACTACTTTTTCCAGAAATAAAGCATATATTTACTTGTGTCTGTGCGCACACACACACACACACACACACACACACACATACACACACATCACACCCCACAGCAGGAAACATGTGAAGGCCAGGGAACATCCTGTTCAAACTGGTTCTCTTCTTCCACCATGGAGATCCTGGGATCTAATTCAGTTCATCAGGCTTGGTGGTCCACTAAACCATCTCACTGTCCCTAAAGTAAACTCTTCTTTTATTTTGTTTTTTTGTTTGTTTGTTTGTTTTGTTTTGTTTTGTTTTGTTTCAAGACGGGGTTTCTCTGTATAGCTCTGGCTATCCTGGAACTCACTCTGTAGACCAGGCTGGCCTCGAACTCAGAAATCGCCTCCCAAGTGCTGGGATTAAAGGCGTGTGCCACCACCATCCAGGCTTTAAAGTAAACTTTCTACTGCAGGTCTTGTTAGGACTCCTGGATGGAAGATAAGCACACAGGCACCTAAGCCTGGGCAAACATGAAAGCAGTGGCAGCTTCCCTGCCAGGTCACGATTTGCTTAATGCCATGTATCCATAAGCCTCGTTTTTATCATTTGATATACCCTTAGATTCTGCTGAAACAGAAAAGGGGAAAAATTGCAAAATGGAATTTTAAAAAATTCTAGTTATGTAGAGCAAGAATGCCTTTAACTACCACTTTAGCAAAAACACACCCATAATAAGCTCTAGCTTTTCTAGTTTTTTCTGAGCTCATTGAGTATTTCTCTGATCTGCTGTGAATGGCAGTTGTGTAAACTCCTGACACGATGCCTCTGCATTGCAGAACCCAGCACTTGCTGTTTGGCTGTTGCTGTTGGCCCACAGTCACATCTGTTTAACCAAAAGTCCTGGCTCATGAGTCAGATGCAAGCTGGTAGTGACTGGAAAGCCGTCCTGTATATGTCTTTTCTGACATGAGACATGGCAGTGAGAAGAATGAGCAGGAAGGTGGGGGGTGGGGAGTCTTTGACACTGCTCAGTACAAGCAATCAAACCTGCTCTGGCTCCACATTTCAAGAAGGGTGAGCAAGCAGGACCTAGTCAGATGGCTGCTTTGGGCAGGATAAATTCATTCACTTCCTCCTGCGAGTTGTCCTGTTCTGGGAGACAGCCACCAGGGCACCAGGACCTTGCCTGTGTGGCCTTTACCCCTGACCTGTGGAGCTGTGTCTTCCCAGGGCTGGGCTCTCAAAAGCGCCCTCTGAAGTGGAAATGTGGATCGCAATGATTCAGAGTCAGCAGCCTGAGAAGGAAATGTCAAGAGTTAAGAAGCTGAAGAAAGACTACTGTATTGGGGATACGGAGTCAGGTGGCCCCACAGTTCCCAACCGTCGCCCTGATGATGTGGGCATGCAAAGTATCAGAGGAAGCATAATTTCCATCCTGTAACTTTGCCACTCCACAAGTGAGGAAACTGAGGCCCAAAGTGGGAGAACACTGTCAGGTTTGAGTTTGGCTTTGTCTGGGATCACAGTAGAAAAGTACATGTATCTAGGGGTGAGTGCCTACCCTTCCCAAGACCAATCCCTGGCTGTTTGACCTGAGCCCAATTATGTACCTCAAGGCCTCAGTTTTCTAAAGACACGAACAAGATACGTTCAGAGTCATGACTAACATCAAATTAAAGGGAGCCACTTATTCTCGTTGCTATACTTTTAACACGACCACAGACACCAGTGTTCCAGGCTGATGACCCAGGCCAGTGTAAAGTCTGTCTTCTGTAGCAACTCAGTCATGAAGCACAGGAAGTGAAGGTGGGCGTGTCGGGGGAGGGGAGGGACGAATGGGCGGGGACTGCAGAGGCAAGCTAGTCACTGAGGAATCCTCTTCCTGTATCTGGGATGTGAGAACATCTAATTCCATGCGTTATTTGCAGATTGAGTTTCAATGGGGGCCTAGAGCCCAAGATCCAGGAGGTGGCAGAGGGTGGCACCTGGCTGCTTGTCCTGCTTACATTCTCTCTCCTCCCATCTGCTGTGTATTTGGGCTCTTTTTGTTGAAAACATGAAAATAGTATCTTGAGGACAGACTAAGTTTTAAGAATCCAATGTGTTTTATGATCATTAAGGTCATTTTCTGCCTTAAAAAAAAAAAAATCTAGCCCAGCAGTGGTGGCACATGCCTGCAATCCTGGCCCTGGGAAAGCAGAGGCAGGCGGATTTCTGAGTTCAAGGCCAGCCTGGTCTACAGAGTGAGTTCCAGGACAGCCAGGGCTACACGGAGAAACCCTGTCTCAAAAAAACAAACAAAATAAAACAAACTTCTTTAAAATGGATTGGAGAAGACAGTTCACTCAGTAAAGCACTTTCCACACAGACTTGAGTACCTAAGGCCATACCCTGGATCCACACAAAAGCAAAATTCACCATGGTCCTAGACACTTTTAGTGCTGTAGACAGAGATCTGCTGACCTCTGGATCTTGCTTGCCAGCCAGCCTGGGTTAATCTTTGAGCCCCAGGTCTCAGTAAAAAATCCTGTCTCTATAAAACAAGATGAACAGCTCCAGGATGGGGGTAGGGGGATGAAACCCAAGGCTGACCTCTGACCTCCATCCACACATGCACCTGCACACAAAACGCAGAGGAAGAGACCAAAAATATCTATAAACTATTCTTTAAGATTTATTTATTTATTTTGTGTATATGAGTACACTGTAGCTGTACAGATGGTTGTGAACCATCATGTGGTTGCTGGGAATTGAACTTAGGACCTCTGCTCACTCTGGCCTCACTCACTCCCGCCCAAAGATTTATTTATTGTTATTTGTAAGTACACTGTAGCTGCCTTCAGATATACCAGAAGAGGGCGTCAGATCTCATTATGGGTGGTTGTGAGCCACCATGTGGTTGCTGGGATTTGAACTCAGGACCTTCGGAAGAGCAGTCAGTTCTCTTAACTGCTGAGCATTTATGTCTTGCATTTTCTACTTAAGCGTTCATTTACATCCCCCTCCTCACAAAACAACTATTTGAGTGACTGAGAAACATAAAACAGAAGCCTTTTCTCAGTGCTCATTCTGGAGTCTCTATATCTGGGCGTAGGGACGGGGCACAAAGTCTTTCAACCCAGCCCTAAGCCATCAGGACCACCTCGGTTTTCACCAGTTTTCTGCTCTGTGTCCTAGAATTGGACCATAAATCTTCCTCTAGGAGTCAGGCCCAGACACTTGGAAGCCGTTCTAGGGTGTTCACCTGCGTCCTCTACTTCTTCCACTGTGACTCACAGCCTGTTAACTACCCAGCATCCCCCTTGTCATTCAGCCCACAACTGCATGGCAGCTGCTATAAACTCTATATATAAAGTGTAGAAAGCCAGGCAGTCCCCTTCAATGTCAAAGGTCTGACTACTGCGGAACTGAGACAGAACTTGGGACTGAAACCTTTGTGGTTCAGTGCCTCCGAGATCCAAAGGAACAGGTGTGAGTGAGAAAGAAATGGGTGGAGACATACATGATCACGTGCTCACACGATCACGTGCTTCTCTGGATAATTAAAGATAACCTTGAACTTCGGATCCCCTTCACTCATTTTCGGGGTGCTAGAATTACAGGTGTTTACTCCATGCTCAGTTTCATGTGGTCCTGGGGAGCGGAGCCAGGTCCTCAAAAGTACCAAGCAAATACTTCATCAGCTAAGCTACGTTCGGCAGCCCACGTCTGCTTTCCTGATCCTCACACACAGCCCCAGTCATAGATAGGAGGCCTCGCCAGAGAGACAATTCCTCTTTTGAAACTTCTCTTTAGAAAAGTAAAGCAAGTGACCTGGGGAGAGGCGAATGGTCTCCAAAAGGTTTATTTTCTTTCTAAATCGAAAGCTTCATCCATGCTCGGCTTTCGATTTCTGCTGCCTGGCTGATCCCTGGGCACTTAGTGGTCCTCCGGTGATGCCCCCTCTATTTCAAGAGCCCACAAATTTAAGCCGGGTGACTACAGATGAGTTTTTGGTACTTTCCGAAATTAAACTATTTCCCTTGGTAAATTTCCAGCATATGAACTCACTCATCTGAAAACAGGATGTGGCACATGAAGTGTGAGGTCAGACTGCCTGCTCTCTTTTCTTTACCTTAGGGCAGAGAGGAAAGGGGTGGGAGAAAGGTGGGACCAGAGAGGGGATCTTACAGCACCTACGCTTGGAAAATGTCACTTCACCAACTGCAGTTGAGAATCAGTGACAAGAGGTAGATCAGCCGTTAAAGCTAGGGTCACAACCAAAACTAAGAGAGAATCAGTGACTTTTAATGGCAAGGACACAGGGAGCTCATAGAATTCTATACTGTTAGAATTCAAAGGCCCACAGTGGCTGAGTGGTGTATGGCTGTGATCCTAGCACTTGAGAAACTGAGGCAGGAGGATTACCAATTCTAAGCCAGCCTAGACTACATAGCAAGACTCTGTCTCCAAAAAAAAAAAAAAAAAATTAATAGCACTTAGAGGTCACCTCTGACCATACTTGCACAGATCACAGAGGTTGTGTTTTGGGGGCTCCTGAGACACAATACTCGTCTTCAGGCAGACATCCCCTTTCCAAGTCAAGTCCCAAAAGTCTTTATTACACCAGCCAGGCAGTTGCAGTATCGCCTGCCTGCTAGAGACATGACGGGAGATACAGACACCCCCCATGTCCAAACAAAAGCCCAAGCAGGTACTGCCTGTAATATGAGCGATTGGGAAGCTGAGGCAGGAGCATAGTTACAGTTGGAGTCTGCAGGGCTACACAGGAAGGCCTTGACTCAAAACAACAATCTATCCAGTTAGTAATCAAGTGAGGAGCCCAAGTCAAATTAACCCAAACAAATTAAAAATTTGTTTATCTTTTAAACTAAACTTATATCCTGACACTAAATTCCCTAACACTTTGGGTTAAGTGTGTGTGTGTGTGTTTATGAAATACTGTGTGTGTTTAGCATAAAAGCACAACCACTTTCCTGCTTCACCCAGGTTTTTTAGCCCCCAGTGCCAACATAGCCCAACCGCACTATCTCACTGCCATCTGCACCGTTCACAGAGATTGGCAAAGCTTGAAGGGTGCTGTGCTCTTAACAAGAATCCACTGTAGTAAGGCTTGCTGATTTTTCACACATGCCCCGCGGTATTTCAGGCTGGAGCTCAATGTTGTTTGTGTGTGCACTGAGTATCTCACGTGTGCAGCCACTGAAAGAGGGCTAGGAGTCAGCTAGCAGATGCAATCCAACTCTGTTTCCTTGAGGGAGGAGCGATCGGCCCGCCCCCGACCGGCCTCAGAAGCCAGCCCAGCCCAGTCCCACCGCCTGCCCAGGCCCGGCTTCCCTTAGCTTCCGCCAGCCGGGTTCTCTGCCCCAGGGACGCTCCAGCCCGGTGCGAGCAGGAGGCGGCTCACAGGTTGGTTGTCCCGCACCCGCAGGTCCCCCAAGTGAGACCACACTCAGCCCCTCTCCCTTCCTGAGCGGTGCCCTGGTCCTGAAGCTGTCCCTTCAGTTCTGCCCTCAGCTCTGAGCTCGTCCTGATGTGGCAGGGTACATCGACTGCTGAAGGAAAGGGGGCGGGCAGGTAGGGGGGTCATAGGCAGGCGACTAGACAGCGTGTCCAGCCAATGGACAGCATGTGCGCCATGGATCCCAATCTGGGCACTGTCACCGAGACGTTCCAACGTGTGGGATGTGGCCCAGGCCGGTCCCCAAAAACTAGAAGGAGGCTGGACACCTCTGCTCAGCAGATAGATTCCCCATTCTAGGAGCCATGGAGATAGGACTAAGGGAGATGGAGGTGGGAAGATGGTGAAAGATACCCATAAAGAACCACAGTGGAGTAAAAATTAACTCTAAAGGGTGCAAAGGAAAGTGCTATCATAGAAGGGAGTGCTAGAAGCCCACTGGCCCTCTTCTGATGGTACTGAAATTAGGGCAGGCCCGGAGCATTTGACAGCGTGTGTAGGCCTATAACAGGGTTGAGTAGATTCCCTGGAGTTTCAGCAGCTGTGTGGACAATCTTCTTTAAACTTGAGAAGCAGCATGAGAAGAGAGAGTAGATATGGAAGAGGAATTTGGGATGATGGCCAAGCTCGTTTTAAAGCACAGGTCTGGGCTCAGCTCCCTGCCTCACTAAACAAGTCATTCAATTTACCTGTGCCTTGGACCCCTGAGCTATAGAGTAGGGGTCTCCAAAAATTGGAGGGAAATATTGATGAAATGTTTGTAAAAGTACTTAAAACGAGGCTGAAATTGTGGCTCGGTAAGCAAGCACTTGTACGCAGCCTTGGGTTAGATCCCAGTGCTGAGAAAAACAAACCTCTTAACTGGCAGCACCAAGCAGCAGTGCCTGTTATCTTAGCCCACAGCCCTGTGGGAGTATTCTAATGCTGATCACAGGAGCTGGGAGATGTGGAGCCAGTGAGGGGGAGAGGAATAGGACCCGAGAAAAGGACCCAGAAGCTGGATGGAGCAGAAGGCTGGGTGCCTCCCTGTGTCCCAACAGGGGAAGAAAAGGACGTGTGGAGTGCAGGAGGTTGTTGCTCAGGCTGAGGACAGAGTTAAAGGAATACCTTTCTTAGAGTAGGGAAGGAGATTCGAGGGCATTAGCTAAGCAGGCTGGGCAGGATTCAGTTGAGAATGGAAGTCCATAGGATGGAGTAACCTCCAACAGCCATTAGATATTCTGGTATCACCCAGGGATGGTAGACCATTGACTATCTAGAGTCATAACAGGGTCTAACTTGATCTGACCACCTGGGAGGCTCAAGGAAGCTAATAGATGCAAAAACGCAGCGTAAGTGTGATTTGCTATTTTAAATCTCTCATTGTGAGAAACAAGAAGGGTGTGGCCACCAACTGAATAAATTATCAAAGTTTTTGGAGCGTGTCACTTGGGCCAAGGCTCTTGCCACACCTTTACCTACTGTGCCAGCTAGCTATAATTGTCAACTTGACATGACCTGGGAAGAGAGTCTCAATGAGAGACTGTCTACATTGGGTTGGCCTGTGGGCATGAAGTGGGAGATTGTCATAATTGAGTTAATTGATGTGGAAACATCCAGCCCACTTTGGGCAGCACCATTCCCTAGGCAGGGGATTGTAAACTGTGTAAGAGTGGCGAACTGAGCTGAGTGCAAAGGAGCAAGCATCCATGCATTTGTTTCCCTCTGTTCCTGACTGTGGATGTGATTTGACTAGCTGTTTAGAGTCTTACCTTGACTCCCCAACTCACCCCATCAATGATGGACTTTAACCTGGAATTGTAAGCCAAAGAAATTTCCTCTCATGTTGCTTTTTTTTTGTCAGGGTGTTTTATCACAGCAAAAGAAATGAAACTAGAACACCATCTCATTTGATCACCTCAGCAACTGAGTAAAATAGACATTTTTATACCCCATTTTACAGACACAGAAAGTGAGGCTCAGACACATTGAAGACTGTGTGGTGAGTGGGGGTGTGGTGAGTCTGGCATAGTGGCACATGGTGGTGCTCAACTTTATTCCCAGCACTTGTGGAGGAGAAGCAGGCTGATCTCTGTGAGTATAAGGTCAACCTGGCCTACATAACAAGTTCTAAGCCATCTAGGGCTGCATAGTGAGACCCTATCTCAAAATAAATAAATAAATAAATATTAAAAGACCACGTGATGAATCCATGATCCCATTCTAGACCTGTCTAGGCTTAGAGCAGCATGTACGTACATCTACAAGCCCTATGGCAGTTTCGTTGGACGGAAAGGTATACAGAGGTCATTTTGTCATTTGCAGCCTGAGAGAATCTGATGCCCTGATACAGGCTCTGAAACTTCACCATGCTTCCTCATTCTTACTTCTTCCATGTTAGAACCGCACAGCCCTGGTTCGGCTCCCACCGCTCCACCACAGGCTATGCCTCCTTGAGCCTCACACCTTGCTTCATTGAGCTGTACTTAGTTAGCTACAGAAGAATTATAAAGATCACAGGAGTATGTCTGGCTAGCACACAGTCAGTTGTATTTTTTCCATGTTCTCGTTTCATGCACACATCGATCTCCAGTCTGATGGGCTGCTGAGAGCAGATCCTCATGCACCTGGACTCCTCTAGAGCTTTGTTCTCAACAGGGAAGTGGTGGCTCCTGGCCAGACACACAGCCGCCTATGACTTCCTGAGTGGGGCCTAGAGAGGAAGGTGCTGCTGAATATGAGGTGCCGAGGTCTTAGGCTTAAGTGAGGGAGGGCCCTGTTCCTTTGTTACCATCATGACTCATGCACAATGCCACTGGAAGGGTGGGGTCATCAGAGGCCTTTCTGTTGCCTCTGGTTACCTCAGTCATAAACCCTAGAGACCATTTGTTGCAATCCATTTTATTTCAGGTACCCTGGAGGACCCAGAACTTGAATTTTGGACCCTGGGGATTCCCATCAGAAAGGTGAGCCCCATTGTCCCAGAGGTACATGGCTCAGAGGTATTGGGGGTGTGGGGGGCATACGACAAGTGGCCAACCTTGGCCTCTCCACCGAGGGCCCGGGATGGGATAGAGGAAGCTAGCGGCAGCCTGTGGCTCTCAGGCAGAGGAATCGTGACTCTGGAGAGCCAGGGCACTGCTCTCTTCCTCTGACTCTGTCTCTTGCTCTTTCTCACTCTGAAAAGTGTCTGGACACTCCTTAAAGTTTTCAGCCTCTGTCCAGGGGATTTTTTTAACCACAAGGGGTAATTCCTACTCCACCCTTGCTGTGACTCTGCTATGACGTCGGACCACACAAGCCAGAGAGGAGAAGATAAAGTCACCAGAAAGGGTGGCCCAGGGCCAGAACCCACCTCTCTCTACAGACTCCACAAGGCTGGTCCTCTCTGCTCTACTTAACAGACCTTCTGGCCACCTGAAACCCCAAGATGGCCTCCAGCTCAGCCCCTGATGAAAACGAATTTCAATTTGGTTGCCCCCCTGCTCCCTGCCAGGACCCATCAGAGCCCAGAGCTCTCTGCTGCACAGCCTGTCTCTCTGAGAACCTGAGGTGAGAGGACAAAGAGCCAAGGGCTGGTGGGAAAGACTGTCCGGGAGGAACCCTTGATGTGATGTGGGGCTGAAGGGAACTGGTGTCTGTGAGCAAATAACTTCACCTCTCTGGGCCTAAATTTCCACACTCTTTTCTTCTGAATACTGCCCACATCCCGGGCTGTGGGTGGATGGATCACTGGAAAGCTGTCAGTCAGTCCAACTACTATTAAGGTAGAATTTTAAGCATCACTCACCCACTTACTGTGTGGCCTGATATGGACCTTGGATGTCTCCAAGCTCCTTATCTGTGGAGCTGTCTTCTGCCTCACAGAATTGTTCTAAGACTCCATCAATAGCATTCCTAGAATTTCTTACAGTAATAAATGTGACCCCCCCCCCTTGGCAAATACCAAACTGTGATAAAAAACACAATCTTGTTTTATTAGAACCAGTTAAAGGGGGCAAAGATACAGTAAAGTATATATTTATGCTTAAAGAGTAAATAATTGCATCAATAGCATCATTAACACCCTGCCTTGAGCAATTGTTATGCACCTGCTGTGTGCCAA
>JADRCD010225263.1:4760-64458 GCA_019843815.1 Montemys delectorum | reverse complement strand
CTGCTGCTGCTGCTGCTGCTGCTGAGCACGAGCTGGCGCAGGCTGGTTCCGTCTCTTACCCGTATCTGTGGAAAGAGGTCACTGGAGTTAGATTCTCTCCTACTCTGTGCAACCACAATGCCTCTGAGTCGTCCCTGTGGCTCGATGCAGAGTTGAGTGCCGTAGGTAATCAGGAGCTTGGGAGCATGGCATCGGATACAAGGAGAATTCAGACAGGCAGGCCTCTGGCAGTGTCCAGTGCAGTGCTTCCTTCTGGGCCACTCGGTGGGGACACAGCAGAGGAGGAAAGCTCCTCCATCAGACCAGAGCCTCTGACCTCCCTCAAACCCCTCAGCCTCTTTGGGTATTTCAGGGTCACCCTCACTGGCGCCGGCCTACCCTTGCCCAGGGAGAGAGATCATCATCACCACCAACACAGACATCATCAGCCGTAGGTGAGCATCGAGGGCTGGCTCTCCCGGGAATCTAACCTATTGCCTTCCCAGGGAGCCGCATGACTAAGCATTTTTCCAGGCCACGGCTTGATATTGTAGTAGAGTATCAAAAGAAACTGCATCAGAGCTGGAGAGATGACTCGCTCCGGTTAAGAACACTTCCTGCGCTTCCAGAGGAGCCATGGTGGGAGGTGTCTAACCTCCTATAGCTACAGCACCAGGGATCTAGCACCCTCTTCTGGCCTCTTTGAGTATCCGCACACACGGATACTTAAATGCACACATGCACACACACAGAAAGAAAAATAAAAAGAAATATTACTCGCAGGGGTCATATAGAGATGGATCGTTTACACTTGTCTGCAGTTCTTCTATTTACCAGGGCTTGGTGTTTTTTCTTCGGCTTCCTCCAGCCTTCTAGCCGTCTTTGGCTCTTTGGCTTACGCCTCAGCGTTTCTTCTGCCATTCCTCTTGCTTCTGTCCTGGTTACTCTGCAGAACCTTTCAGTTGCCTCTCACAACTGACACTGTGGTCACAGATGCCACCACGGGGCTCTGCTATTACTCAGCTGCTGGCTCCTGTAGTTGCTGCCATTCCAGCTCTGCTGTTCCTGCCTCTTGTCAACCCCACACCGCTGCCACTGCTGCTGTGCTGATGTGTCTGCTCTTCCATCCCTGCTGTAACTTCTATGTGTTACTAGCTCGGTCTGCTTTAATGGAAGGTATCAAAGTAACCTAGAAAAGGCCACTGGGGGCTGAAGAGAAGGCTCAGTGGTCAAGAGCACCAGCTATTCTTGCAAGAGGACAGGTTTTCCTACCCCACACCCCGTGACTGCTCACATTCACAACTCCAGTTCTAAGGAATCCGACGCCCTCTTCTGGCCTGCAGAGGCACTGCATGCACGTGATACACAGACATTTGTGCAGGCAAAAATCCAGACACATAAAGTTAATAATTAAAAATTAAAGAGACCATTAAAGATAAGCCTAAGTGGGCTTAGTGTTGCAACACTGGAGGAAACAGCACAGGAAGACAGCACCTAGAGTTGAAGCCTGTTTAAACACCCTGGAAAAGGTGCTTTCTCACAGCAGGCCTGTGACAATGAAGATATGTTCACAATCTTGGCACTATTCATTTATGCCAGTCATAACAGCTACCCTGATAGGCCACTGGGGCCAGTTCCCCTCCCTCTGGCCTACGTGAAAAATGTTACCGAGGAAGTTCAGCTTAAACTCTTTCACAGAGTTCTGTCCGAGTGACAGCTTCCGGAGCTGGAGCTAAGACAGCAGTCAGCTGTGGTTGATGTCCGGCTTTCCTAAAGTGTGCACAGTGCTTAAAACGGATGGTGCTGATCAAAGCCGGTCCAGGTGGATGCTTAACTGGCAGTCCCTCTCTCGAGGAGGCCAACACCAACTGCTCTCAGTTATGGCATTCCGTCCCTAGCCACTTGGCTTTCCATAAAGAGTTATCGTTGACATTTATAGTGATAGTAACAGTGTTTGCCAGTGTTTCAGTGATGTTGGATGTTAGCACCTGTCCAACACCCCAGGGGAGTGGGCCTTTCTTGTCTAAGAACACACATGGAGAAACCTCCAAAAAATGGTGTGTGCAAACTGAACATCTCCAAACAGAATGGACTCTTGCATCATCACTTAGACAAGGATCAGTGCACAATGGTGGGCAGGTTCCAGGGAATATAAATGCAAACTTTCTGTCTATTTGTTTATTTTTGAGATGGAGTTTCCCTTGTGTAGTCCTGGCTGTCCTAGAACTCACTATGAAGATCAGGCTGGCCTTGGACTCACAGAGATCCCCCTGCCTCTGTGTCGTGAGTGCTGGGATTGAAGGTAAGCACCATCACTGCCTGGTATTACAAATTTCCTAAAAGAAAACAGAAGGAGAGTGAGTTTCAGACCTGAAAGCTTCTCAGTGCTCTGACAGGCTCATCACTGGTCTCTGTGTACTGGTGACTGTTCATCTCTTGGCTCTCTGCATGGCTCATCACACAGGGGTGATTTCTTCAGACCTGCGGAGATTTGGGGGTGGTGGTGGTGGTAGTGGGTGTCTTGGACCCGTTTGGTTAGGGGTGGAATTTGAGAAAACTCCCTTCAGGTTTGGAAGCTTCATGCTTGTTATAGGACTGAACCGCTGGGATTTGAACTCAGGACCTTCGGAAGAGCAGTCAGTGCTCTTACCTTCTGAGCCATCTCACCAGCTCTCTTTTCAGCTTTAAGAGTGTCCATATGAGCTGGGCGTTGGTGGCGCACGCCTTTAATCCCAGCACTTGGGAGGCAGAGGCAGGTGGATTTCTGAGTTTGAGGCCAGCCTGGCCTACAGAGTGAGTTCCAGGACAGCCAAGGCTGCACAGAGAAACCCTGTCTTGAAAAAAACCAAAAAAAAAAAAAAAAAAGAAAGAAAAAACCCAAAAAAAGAAAGAAAGAAAGAAAAGAAAAGAAAACGTGCTACATTTGCACAATGAAATACTACTCAGCTATTAAAAACAAAGGTGTAATGAAATTTGCAGGCAAATGGATGGGACTAGAAAATATCATCCTGAGTGAAGTAACTCATACCCAGAAAGATACACATGTTTTGTACTCACTTATAAGTGGTGTCAGACATAAAGTACAGGATAACCATGTTATAATCCACAGACCAAATAAGCTAAGTAACATAGGGGCTGGATCTATGTCACCCACACACATTTGTAACACATGCACAACTCATCTTCATATTAGTCCCCTAACAATTGAAAAGCAGATTGTCTCTGACTCTATTGCTTGCTTTTGGATCCCTTTCCCCTAGCAGTGCTGCCTTGTCTGGCTTCAGTGGAAGAAGATGCTCTTAGTTCTGCTGTGACTTGATGAGCCAGGGAGGGTTGGTACTCATGCTGTTGATGAGCCAGGGAGGGTTGGTACCCATGCTGGGGCTTCCCCTTCTCTGAGGAGAAACGGAGGGGGTAGTGGGGGTGTGTGTGAGGGTCAAACTGGAAGGAGAGAAGGAAGGGGACAGGATGCAATGAGAATAAACAGATAAATAAAATTACACCCTAAAATTATGGGGGGAAAACCCAAATGGAAAGCTTTATTTTCTGAGTGCTCAGGGAGGCAGCCAGTTTGGGATCTGAATCTCGCCCCTGAAGGGAGATTGTACAACATTTTTAAAGGATGGGAACAAATTGAGGGAGGAACTAGAGGGAGCTGCAGTGTTATCTAATTGTATTTTGACATTATGGGATAAGCAAGGGAGTACCCATTGGAGACTGGGCTGGATCCAAGGCACCTGGATCTCATTCGCTTGGACATTCATTCTCTTAGACATTAGGTCTAGAGATCAGAGTGATATAGAGATAAAGGAGTGGGTCAGCTGCATGTAGTTAACTAGGGCATAGCAGGCAATGGTTATATATTTTTACAACTTATATACCTTGGTTTAGATAACAGTAATTTCTATATTCCTTATCGGTTAACAGACAATTAAAAAAACATTTGGAGAAGTGAGGTAGGTGTTTGTTCTAAGCTTGGGAACATGAACTTGTTTGATCCTGCCAGCAAGATGGAGAAGTTGTCCTTGAGATGGTTGGACTCCGACAGCTGTTTACAACAGACGCTGTGCAGCTATAGGGAGTCCCCAGCTGCCCTGGGGCCTGGGACCTTGAATTTAGTTTTTCCCTTTGAATGGCGTAGTACTTAGAACAACTTTCTTTTGCTTGTTCCCAACAAATGCAACAAAGTATCTAGATTGGCCAACTCCAAAGCCACTGTCCCGCAAAAGAAGCAGCAGAGTAGAGAAGCAACTCACGGAGTGGGGGGAAACGGCTCACCCTGCCGGAGTAGTGGTTAGAGTATAAAGAATGATGTCGTAAGTCCTATTAAGATGTACAGAGGCCGGCTGGAGGGGCAGCTCAGCGGTGCAGAGCACTGGTTCTCACCCAGGGAATCCTTGTTCGATTCTCAGCTCCCGTATAGTGGCTCACAATCATATGCAACCCCAGCCCCAGGGGATCCAATGCCCTCTTTTGGTCTCTACAGTCATTAGACATGCAAATCATGCGTGGACATACATATAAGCAAAACCACCCAGACACATAAACGAAATAAGATTTAAAAGATATTCAGAGAAAGCTGGATTTGGTGGGACACATCTATAATCCCAGTACTTAGGTGGACCGTGAGCTCGAGGACAGCCTGAATTACATTAGCAAGACCTTGTCTAAAACAAGCAAACAAACAACCCCAAATAGTAAAATGTATTTAGAGCTATAGAAAGTATTCATCATATGCATTACCCTAAAAATAGTCACAGAATTAGAGGCTGGAGCGATCTCTCAGAGCATATTTGTTGCACTTCCAGAGGACCTGAGTTCAGTTCAGGTGACTCCCAGTTGACTTTAACTCCAGCTCCAGGGGATCAGATGCCCTCTTCTGGTCTCCAGAGGCACTGCATGCATGTGGTGCGCATACACACCTGTAAGTATCAGATTCCCTGAACCCAAGTTACAGGTAGTTGCGAGTTGCAATGTGGGTGCTGGGAACCAAACCCAGGTTCTTAGCAAGAGCAATGTGATGGTTTGAATAAGAATGTAGTGTTGCAGGCCATGCAGGGGGAACAATAAATGGCTTCAGAACTTATGGAATGAGTCCCACTGGATGCAACCACAGTGGGTGTGCCTCAGAGAGGCACAGCCCCGAGGACTACACATGTGAGGAGGACTTCATGCTGTTGTTGAGTTGCTCTGCTTGTTGCTTTCACATTCCTCTTCATCTAAGACTTGTATGAAAAGCCTACGGAGGCCTCCAGCCCCTCACTGGGCACTATCTAATGCTTGATCTCTTTCAAGCGTTGTTGCTGGAGCAGATTAATAACTCAATCACCACCCTAGGAAAGAACTCAGACATGTAGATTGTCAGCCATGCACACCACCCTTGGAAAGCATTTGGAAGAATAAACTGTTAGTAAAGTCATGTTAAGATGTTTTTGCTAGTGGCTCTGATGTAGAAAACTTTAGGGAGCAATTTGAAGTTCAAAAGGGCACACTCAATAGTTGAGCTAGGGATTTTTTTTTTTTAAGTCAAGGAACAAGAACAATAGCAGCACTGGCTAGTATGACTCTTGTTGAAGCTGAGCTGGTGATCAAGGTAATGGATTTCTTGTGCCCATTTTTGCCCTCAGCTTCCTGGTATGATTTAGTAAAATTTGCTGATGAGGAGATGTGTGTTCTGAGGATGTAAAGTAGAAGTGGTCGATTGTTTTGTAAATAAAAGTTTAGATGTGTGATTCTTTTAGGATTTTTATAAGATTACTTTTGGAGATGAATAATAAAATAATCGATCCTTTATTTGTAACCACAAATTGCTGTCTGCCAGTAAGAAAAACTAGTTGAGAAAAATTACTTTGCTCGCTCACATTTTGTTAATCTATAACAAGTTGCTTAGTTATGAATGAATAATGAGTTCTTGGGAATAATTTGTTTTCTTTACCTGTACTATGTAATGTTCTTTCATGTGAAGGTTTTTGGGGAACATACTGTTTTCTCATCATCATTCACTAGAAATAAATAGACGTAATCACATTGTAATTCTATACTGCTTGAAAGATTTTCCTGGGATATATAAACTGTGGGAGAAAAAAAAATAAAGTTGTCGGAGCCTGCTTGTTGAAGCTTTGCTCCATCCACCACACATGCAGAAAAGCCTGCTGAGTGATCAATTGCCAGCTCTACACCTGGCCTCTCCTCCGTGTACCTTGTGGTGTTGAAGCTGGCCTTCGACAATGTCCTCAATAAGCTCATGTATTTGAACACTCTTTTTTCCCCCCCAGTTGTTAGTGGTGTTTGGGGATGTTTTGGGGTGATGTGGCCTTGCTGGAGGAAGCGTGTCACTGCTCAGAACAGTGGGTGTTATGAGTTTACAGCCTCATCCTACTTCTGGTTGGCCCTCTCTAGTTAACTTCTAGTTAGATCATGGCTTAAGATATGATTGTTCAGCTTCTTGGTCCTCCCAGCTTGCTGCTCTGCCTCCTGCCCCGAATTCTTACCCCTCTGGAGCCATAAGCCAAAATAAACTATTTCTTCCACAAGTTACTTTTGGTCATGGTGTCTTATCACAGCAAAAGAAAAGCAATAACAGTAAATACAAAAATAAAGATGATACATTGCTCTTAATCTCTGAGCTGTCTGTCCAGCCCCCAAGTCTAGATTTTACATTTATATGGCACGGACTGATTTCTAACCTCTCCTGGATGAGTCATTTTTCCCCCAGTGGCATAAAAACCCGTAAGAGACAAGTTAGGAGGATGACGCTCTCAATGGAGACATCAAAAGAAAGGCAAGAGAGACTTTACAAAGGCATCCCACGGTGCTCCAGAGAAACAAAGTTACAGACCTTTCTCTCCACACCCACCTCACCCAGGCTTCTGCATGGGTCGGGGAAGGGAGTCGGGTGGGTGCATCTTGTTCTGGCCTGATCTATTCTGCCTGCAGCAGGAGGAAAAGCAGGAAACAGATGCAAGGTCCTGTTCGTACCCACCGTTAAGATCTGCGGTAGATCTGATCCACTTCAAAGTTTCATGATCAAAGTCTAAATGAATGGCATTTATTCCTGTCATTCCTTACTCAGTGAGCAGAGGTCCCACTGTCCTGGAACTGAGGATAGAGTGCCACCAGCCGAGCGATTATCAGCACCTCTGGCTCAGAGGTAGGTACAGCAGAAGCCCTGGATTGTGAGTGAGTCTGTAGAGACTGATTTGGGACTTGCTTACCAGCGGTTCTAATGTGAGACCCTTTAATACAGTTCCTCCTTAAGCTGTGCTGACCCCAACCATAAAATTATTTTCATTGCTACCTCATAACTGTAATTTTGCTACTCTTATGAATCATAATGTAAATATGACTGTCCGATGGTCTTAGGTGACCCTTGTGATAGGGTCATTCGACCCACAAAGGGGTTGAGATTTGCAGATTAAGAACAACTGGCTTGGCCAGGTGGTGGTGGTGCACTCCTTTAATCCCAGCACTTGGGAGGCAGAGGCAGGCGGATTTCTGAGTTCGAGGCCAGCTTGGTGTATAGAGTGAGTTCCAGGACAGCCAGAGCTACACAGAGAAACCCTGTCTCGAAAAAAACAAACAAACAAACAAACAAAAAAACAAACTGAAAACCAAAAACCAAAAAACAGCTGGCTTAAAAGTTTTCTTTGCCATCTGGTGGTGGTGGTGCACGCCTTTAATCTGAGCACTTGGATGCAGAGGCAGGTGGATCTCTGTGAGTTCAAGAACAGCCTGGTCTAAAGAATGAGATCCAGGATAGCCAAGGCTACACAGAGAAACCCTGTCTCAAATCACCTCCTTTCCTCACGCCCTCCCCACCAAAAAAAGGAAGGAAGGAAGGAAGAAGAAAGTTTTCCTGTTCCAATCATGCGAGCACCGTCTCTACATGGAGTAAATTATGCTTCCATAGTGTAAAGAGACCGAGATAGAAAGATACAAGTGAGTTTGTGCACTACCAAATACAATATGCTAAGAGCATTTCTGTCACTATATAGTGTTCCCATCAAGACTGCTGGCTTCAATATGAGAAAGAAGAAAGTTCATATAAATGTTCAATTAAAAAGAAATTGATTCACTGGGCGATGGTGGCACATGCCTTTAATCTCAGCGCTTTAGGGGGCAGAGGCCAGCAGATCTCTGTGAATTCAAGACCAGCCTGATCTACAGAGTGAGTTCCAGGACAGCCAGAACTACACAGAGAAACCCTGTCTCAAAAAAAGAAAAAGGGCTGGCGAGATGGCTCAGCGGGTAAGAGCACTGACTGCTCTTCCGAAGGTCCTGAGTTTGGATCCCAGCAACCACATGGTGGCTCACAACCATCCGTGATGAGATCTGACGCCCTCTTCTGGTGTGTCTGAAGACAGCTACAGTGTATTATGCCAGAGTGAGTGGGGGCCAGAGCTAGCAGGGCTGGAGCAAGCAGAGGTCCTGAGTTCAATTCCCAGCAACCACATGATGGCTCATGGCCATCTGTACAGCTACAGTGCACTCATATACATAAAATAAATAAATAAATCTTAAAAAGAAAAAAAAAGTTGACTTTTTAGAGATGTCAAGGTCATAAGAGTCGAGAGTGTTTCTGGCTGTCCTGAGAAGGTGGATTACTGAAGATAGATGACATCTTAATCTATTTTATCAATGTCCAATCCAATGAAGTTGGTAAATATGTCATGTCCACGTAAGAGAATGACCTTTTGGTAAAAGATACTCACTGAAGTATTTATAAATGAGAGCAACAAATCAAATCGAGTCTCTCTGTCTTTCTCTGTGATGATACATAAAATTGCACCTCACTCTCTTTATTTTCAAGACAGGGTCTCACTATGTAGTCCTGGCTAACCTGGAACTTGATTCATAGATCAGACTAGCTTCAAACTCACAGAGGTCTGCCTGCCTCTACTTCCTGAGTGCTGGGATTAAAGGTGTGCACCACCAAGCCGAGTACGTACCTTTCTATTTTATTTTATTTTATTTTATTTTATTTTATTTTATTTTATTTTTTGATTTAGATGGTTTTCTTTAATTAACGATGAGTACCAGACAGAATTGGGGGGGGGGGCTAAAGAATTGAACACAAGCATAATACTGTAAAGAAAGCTTGCAAAAGTGAAACACTTCTAAAGAAAAAATATAACTGGTGAGATTTATTTATTTTTATTTTCATGCCTATGAGTGGTCAACCAGCCTGTCTGACTGTGCACCATGTGCATGCAGTGCCTGTGGAGGCCAGAAGAGGGAGCAAGATCCCCCGGGAACTGGAGTTTCCAATGGTTGTGAGCTGCCATGTGGGTGCTGGGAATCCAACCTGAGTCCTCTGGAAGAGCAGCCATTGCTCTTACCCACTGAACAATTTCTCCCTGGACCTTACTGATAATCTCCTCCAGGCCCTCTCCATCCCCTCCATCCTTTGTTAGACTGATCCTCCATCTAAAGAGATATTTCATCTCCTCTCTCTCTCCTTTCTCTCTCTCTCTCTCTCTCTCTCTCTCTCTCTCTCTCTCTCTCTCTCTCACACACACACACACACACACACAAACAGGAGAGAGTATATAGTTTAATCTGTAGTCTGTGTATAAGAGGTGATATTTAGTCTTATTGTCCTCTATTACTCTCTTGTGCTCCCCTCCCTTCCATTAGATCTTTCCTGCCCATTCATCAATTTCTTCTACTTTTATGTCACATATAAGCTATGCATTTATATATTATATATTACCATATTTGTTATATTATGTAATAAATATATAGTATAGTAAATAAGTGAATAAATAGTATTAAATAGTAACAAATAAATAAATATTAGACTCATATAATACATTTTATATAAATACATAATTTATAAGTCATTATGTGTAATTTACATGTTTTATAATTATAATTTATATATAAATTTATAACTATAGTTTACAAATTTAGATCTACATATAAATATTTTATATAAATTATATATTACTAAATATATATGTTTATCTAGAGATCCCATATACAAGGCAAAGTCTAATATTCCTGAGTCGGTTTACTTCACAATGGCCTCCAGCTCCATCCTTTTCCTTCAAGCGACAGACTTTCATTCTTTTGGCTGAATAGAATTGTGCTGTGTCTCTGCATCACATTTGCTACCTCCGGCCATTTGCTGGGTACCTGAGTTTTCTCACATCTTGGTTCGTGCAGCAGGTGAACATGGATACTGAAGTCTCTCTGCAGTAGACTGGCCTTGCTTATTTTCAGGTGTACTCCCAGGAGAGATGTGCCCAGCTCATACAATACTTCTGATTTAATTGCTAAGGAACTCCTCGCTGAGCCCCCCAGTGGCTGGACTACTTTGCTCTCCCAGCAGCACTGGCTGAGGACCTCTCTGTCCCCACATCTCTAGCATTTGCCCTCTGTTTCCTTGGTAATAGCCATTCTGATACTGGGGTGAGCAATCTTAATTTGCATTTCTTAGGTGACTAACAGTGCCATGGCAGACTGGATTGACTTTTGGGTCACTGTACTGGCTAGTTTTGTGTGTCAACTTGACACAGGCTGGAGTTATCACAGAGAAGTGAACTTCAGTTGGGAAAGTGCCTCCATGAGACCCAGCTGTGGGGCATTTTCTCAATTAGTGATCAAAGGGGTGGTGCCATCTCTGGGCTGGAAGTCTTGAGTTCTATAAGAGGGCGGGCTGAGCAAGCTAGGAGAAGCAAGCCAGCAAGGAACATCTCTCCATGGCCTCTGCATCAGCTCCTGCTTCCTGATCTGCTTGAGCTCTAGTCCTAACTTCCTCTGGTGATCAACAGTCATGTGGAAATAAGCTGAATAAACCCTTTCCTCCCCAATTTGCTTCATGGTCATGATGTTTGTGCAGGAATAGAAATCCTGACTAAGACAGTCACCCAGGAGCTATAACTCTGGGCCTACATTTGAGGGACTCTCCACAGAGGTGGCACAGAGGAGAGAAGACTTACTCTGAGTATGAGTGGCACCGGGCCATGGGCTGGGGACCTGCCCTGAATAAAAAGGGAGAGAGGAGAAAGGAGCTGAGCACAAGCATTTATCTGCTTTCTGATTGCAGATACCATGTGGCCAACTACATCATACTCCTGTAACCATAGCTACAGCACATCACCCCGGACATGGTGGGCTGTACCTGCCCCCCTTACTGTGAGGCAAAATAAGCCCATCTTTTCTAGAGTTGCTTCTGTCTGTAATGATATTTGTGATGGTAATACAAATAACACAATATGCATTAACACATATTAGATAACACAAATGGGGAACATTTCTTTTGATTTTGAGAAATGTCCACTCAATTTATTCAAGTGCTTATTGATTGTGATGTTTTAGGAGCCATTCCACCATTAGATGCTTGTCTCCCATTCTACAGGTTCTCTTTTGTCCTAATGATTTTCCCCTCATATTCTTGAAATTATTTCCTGTAGCTGCACTTGCACCTGCCTGTGCCTGCACTAGCCCTGCTTACACCCACACCTGCACCTGCCTGCACCTGCACCTGTCTGCACCTGCACCTGCCTGCACCTGCACCTGCCTGCACCTGCACCTGCCTGCACCTGCACCTGCCTGCACCTGCACCTGCACCTGCCTGTGCCTGCACCTGCACCTGCACCTGCCTGTACCTGCACCTGCCTGTGCCTGCACCTGCACCTGCCTGTGCCTGCACCTGCACCTGCACCTGCCTGCACCTGCACCTGCACCTGCCTGTGCCTCGCCTGCACCTGTACCTGCACCTGCACTTGCACCGGCACCAGGCACCTGCTTGTGCCTGCATCTTGAAGTAATGCTCCTCTATTACTCTCTAGAGCTTTCAGTGTTTCAGATATTTTTTTCCTGTGTAGTTTTTTCCTCCCTTCTCTTCTTCTTCTTGCTCCTGCCCTGCTCACTCCGGCCCAAAGGGTTGTTTTTTTTGTTTTTTGTTTTGTTTGTTTGTTTTTGTTTTTGTTTTTTGTTTTTTGTTTTTATCTGTTTCTCATTACAGGTGGTTGTGAGCCACCATGTGGTTGCTGGGATTTGAACTCATGACCTCCGGAAGAGCAGTCGGTGCTCTTAACTGCTGAGCCATCTCTCTAGCCCTCTTGTTTAATTTTTAAGTTGGAGTACAAAGTAGTGGCCTTCACTATGCTGCTTTCCTGTAGCATACTTTGTTCTACTTTCCTCTCTTCCTCTCAGCCACGCCCCTCCTTCTCTGCGTTTCCCTTCTTCCTTCACTTCTTCCTCACAGATACTCTCCTTTTCTGTTGTCACGGTGCATTAACTCTTCCCCCCTCCTTAAGATTTTACCCTCTCTCTCATGATCCCCTAATTTCAACATGCTCGAGCACATGCGCGCGCACACACACACACAGAGGTTTTAAAATCTACATTTCATACATGAGAGAAATCACACAGAATAGATCTTTCTTGCCCTAGTTTATTTTGCTTAACATGCTGCCTTGTGGCTGTGCCCCTTTCCCTGCAAACGTCATGGTTCCTTTTTATAGCTGAATAAGATCTCACTGCGCATATGCACCGCCTCTTCTTTATTTCTTTATTTGATCACATGTTGGCAGGACTTCATGGCTGTAGTTTCCACAATCTTTCCAGAAGACACACTTCCTGTCCCTCTGACTCATGCAGTCTTTCTAAACTCTCTTCTGAGATGATCCCGGAGCCTTAGATGCAGGAGCTGTGTGGTAGATATATCAGTTGGGACTGAGGTCCAGAGCTCTGCATTTTGATAAGTTGTAGTTTTCAACAATGTTCTCAATTTGGTGCAAAGCCAAGTTTCCCTGATGAGGGGTGAGAACTGCAGTTAACAAAGTGAATCAATCCTCGGGAGTGTAGTTAGGGATTATCTGGGTTTAGTAAAGTAGCAGTCATAGGTTCTCCTCTAAGATCTGTAAATTCACGAGCACTGGGCATCAGCTAGGTTTCCTGTGCCAGGAATGATTTTCCTTTTGTTAGGTGGGTCTTAAGTCCAATCAGAGATCTGTTGTCTATCACCAGGGTCTATGGACCACGCTGGCATCCTCAGAGCTGCTGTGCCATACTGGTCATTCATGGTCTTCAAAACTGGGTGGGATTATGGATGCTTCGAAAGCTTGCACGGTGTCATCTTGTACCTGAAAGCTAGTCCTCAGTGAGGGGTGCTTCTGTTTCTTGTTGATTGCAATTGGTGAAATGCTGTACATGGATGCCCAGGCATCTATGAGACCTTGACATAGTTCCCTTCTACTACATAGCCAAGGGTGGCATCTATGGTGGCTCTGTTTTTATTTTTGAGGAGCATCCCCCAGAGTGATTTCCAAAGCGGCTACAAAAGATTGCATCCCCACCAGCAGTGTATAACTTTCCTCTTCACATTTGGTCTTGCTTCTTTTCTTTTTCTTTTGAAAAGAATTTTTGGTCTCTCTGTGCATCTGAGCATGAGTGTGTATGAGTGTGAGCACTGTGCCCACGATGTTTGTCCATGTGTGTGCACGTGGGTACAGAGGCTGGAGGCTGAAGCTCAGTCTATATATTTTTTCATCCCTCTCCATCTTTATATGTGGGAACAGTTCCTTAGCCTGAGGCCCATGGCTTTGGCTAGGCTGGTGGGCCAATGAGCTTCAAGGATGGGCCTGTCTCTACCCCACTACAGATATCAGCTTAGATGTCCACGAACAGCTGAACAGACAATGAAATGTGGTACACGTGGAATTTTATCAGCCATAAAAATAGGAAATTGTAAAAATTTTAGAGAATTCTCTAGAGAATACACACAGCCATTAATCAATTAAAAAAAGGATCAATGATCTTAATTTAAAGTCTGAATTGCTGCTGGGTTTAATCCCAGCATACGAGAGGCCTAGTCAGATTGATTTTTGAGTTGGAGGCCGCCCGAATTTTGTTTAGGCAACAGTACTGTTGAGATCTCATGGTGCAGCTCTCCTGTCTACTCTAGAGAGTGAATTCCAGGCCAGCCAGATCTACGCAGTGGATTGTATTTTTGTTTGTTTGTTTGTTTTTTTTTAAACCCAAGTTGCAGAAATTACTAGAGGAAAAAAACCCAGAGATGTCTCTCTGACATGTAGGCACAGGCAAAAACTTTCTGATTTGAACTCCAACAGCACAGAAAATCACCTAATATTTATAAATGGGATGTCACAAAAATGGAAAGGCTTCTGAAAGAAAATGGTTAGCAAGCCAAATAGCTTATAGAATGAAAGAATGGATTAATATATAGAATACATAAATAACTATAACATTAAATAGCAAAAATTCCTTGGCTATCAATAAATAGGACAATGAGCCAAATGAGTAATTTTCAAGACAACAAACATAAACAGCCAATAAGTATTTTAAACTGTTCAATGTCCTTGTTAGAGAAATGCAGATTAAAGATGCTTTGAGCATCCATCCCACCCTGGTCAGAAAGGCTAAGATAAAGAAACAAAGGACAGCTGGAGCTAGGGAGGACGTGGGAAAGAGGAAGACGCGTTCACTGCTGCTGCAATGCAAACCCATGCAGCCGCTGTGGAAATCAATGTGGCGATTTCTCAAAAGACTGAAAATAGAACTACTATGTGACTGAGTTCTGCCCCCCACACCTTGACCCAAAGGACTATGTATCCCACCACAGAGATGCCTGAATGTCCGTGTTTGCTCTTGGCCTATTCTCAATAGCAAGAAAATGAGAGTCAGTCTAGATGCCGACCAACAGATGAGGGGATGCTGAGAACCTGATACAAATGCACAGTGAGGTTTCATTCAGCCACACAGCTGTGAAACTATTCATTTCAAGAAATGGGTGGATCTGGGGACTTTTATCTCCAGTTATATATCCCAGACTCAGAAAGACAAACACCACATGTTCCTTCTCATGTGTGGACACCAGCTTTTTACCTTTAGGTGTATGCATATGCATCTTTGTGTATTTGGCATGTGGTTGCAGGTGCCCACAGATGACAGAAAGGGCATTGGATCCCCTAGTACTGGAGTTATAGGTGGTTGTAAGCCATCTATTGTGGGTACTGGGAATGGAACTTGGGTCCCGTGGGAGGGAGAGCAGGAGGGACTTTTTAACTACCCAGCCATCTCTCTGGCCCGGATCCTAATTTTGTTTGTGTGTATTTATGTGGGAATTAATGTGGGTAGGCCAGGAAAATAGAAAGACAGCTGAGATCAGGGGGGAGGAGGTTCTAGAGAAGGGGAAGCTATTAGAATACTCAAGACACAGTAACTCAGAGGAGAACACCGGAGGGGCCGATACAAGTGAGATGGGGGAGATAAGAGTGGAGTGTGTGGGATCAACTCAGACAAACTGTAAGAGTCAGAGGACTAGGTTGTCTACTTCAAGACAGTGTCTTCTATATGTGACAGGGAGCTGCCTGCAAGAAATGTCAACAGTATAGTTGCCTAAACAAAATCTGCACAGTGACAACACCAACTGGCATGCCAATGTGGACAGGGGAACTCTCACAAGACCCTACCCCTAGATAAAGAGCTATAGGCAGTTACTGGCTCCTGAGAGAGAAAATCAGTCCTCTTCAGAGACAAGCCCCACCCCGCTAGGTTATCCATCCTCAAGTGGCCATTCCTAAACACATACCCATGTGAACAACACCAACAGGAACCTAGCAGGTTGTTTTTATATATTTACGTATTTACACAGGTGTGTAACAATAATTACAGAAAAAGAAGCCATGAATCTGAGAGTAAGGTGAGGGAACATGGTATGGGTCAGAATGAGAAAAGAAAAGAGGGATGCAGATGATGTAAATACAGTCCTCATATGTGACATCTAAAAATAAATGTAATAAATAGAGAATATTTTCTAAAGAAAGAAACCTGTTACTTTGTATCCTAACTAAAAATAAGATGTAAAACTAAAAAAGAATCAAAAGAATGCCACACAATTTCAGTTTTATCAAAGCAGTTAATATACATTCGTCCATATAAACGATGATAGCATATCACCAGGGTAATGGAATCAGTAGATAGAGTTTATTTCTCTCTCTTGTGATTTTTTTTAATATTTAATTTTTTAAAAAATTTTATATTTAGATTTTGTAAGTCTCAAGTGGCAGTTTGAGTTATCCTTTAATCAAGGGAAGGAAGAACATATGAAAAATATTTTCTTCAGCAGGGGGAAAAGACAGGGCACTCGATAGTTATCTTCTGGCAAAGCTCGAGGTCAGATCTGTCTGCTGTTGGTGGGCAGAGGATGGGGCGTTAGAGGTGGAAGGTGAGATGTTTAAAAACCTATAGGTGCTCCCCCTTGGCTCCCACTTTTGTTCCCCAACTTATATATTTGCTCTCTAGCAGCAGCTGGGAAGGCAAAAAGAGCATCTCCAGACACTTGAGGTCAACGTCATGAAGCCCTCGATGCTCCCGGGTCTGGTGTTCCTGTGCATGCTGCTCCTGTCTGCCCTGGGAGGGACTAAAAACAAGTATTATCGTAGGTGGTGAGGATGCCTGTGACCCTGGGGCAAGGGCTGTGACCCAGGGGCAAGGGCTGTGACCCAGGGGCAAGGGCTGTGCTCATTTCTGGATAAGGGAGTGGGTGTCCTGTCTGGCATTTTGATTCAGGTTTCAGCTTCAGAGGTTAGCCTCCAATGAGGAATCCCCACAAACAGCAACATTTGTATAATTACCAGGAGCAGTGAAGACTGTGTATTTCCATTGCCTCTGAGGATCTAGAGCCAATAGAGAGAGCCCCCTTCCTCCATACTTCCGGAAGTTCTGAGATTCCTCTCACGAAAACCAAATGGGTATTTAGCAATGAAACGTTAAAGCCTAGACATCTTTTAGAAGGTGACAAGGCACCAGAGTCCTTTGCTCCCGGGAGAACCTTTGTTCCCAGGACAACCGACTCTGTGAAGCTGTCCTCCAACCTCCACGCCTGTGTCATGGAGCAGTCAGCAAGGAGGCAGCGTAGAGAAAACTTGGATTAAGCCAGGCATGGTTGAGCATGGCAGCACTCCCAGTGCTTGGGAGGTGGATGCAAGCAGGAATTCAGGGGCATCTTCAGCTTCATGTGAATTCATGGAGAGCCTAGGAAACATGAGATCCCTTCTCAAGAAAAACAAGAACAAACCCAGAAAGCTTATTCACACTTTTCCTGTGTCCGAGAGGCAGGTATTGTATGAGGCCAGCAGACATCTTGGACTTACACACCTCTTGTCAAATCCATCTGTCTTTTATAGATGGACTCATGTACACTGGGGATATACAGAATTTGGTAAAGCCTTTGGGAGCCAAGGTAATGAATTCAGTGGAGAATCTGTGAGGTCAGGGTCAATATGATGACTTTGCCGTGTGGAAATGCAGAAGAGAGACACCTTGGCAGGGATGTGGGGTTCAGACTCTAAGAGGAGACCCTAAGCTCAGAAAAGGCTTGCTTCATGGACTCTGTGAGCCTCTCTCCATTTCATTTCCATTTCAGCGGGAGAACTGTTGCTTGAGGAGTGCTGGGGACAGCCCAAAGCTAATGACTGCATCAAGAAGTGTTCTAGAACTTTCAAATGTGTATACAGAAATCACACATGCTGCTGGACCTACTGTGGTAACATCTGTGCAGAAAATGGGGTGAGCTGCAGATGTGGAGTGGAGGGCGTAGTCTTTACTGCTGTCATCCTCTGCCTCATACCAAAGTTGCCCAAATCAGAGGCACACAGACCCAGGCCCACACACAGACCCAGGCCTACACACAGACCCAGGCCTACACACAGACCCAGGCCCACACACAGACCCAGGCCCACACACAGACCCAGGCCCACACACAGACCCAGGCCCACACACAGACTCAGACACACACACACACACACACACACACACACACACACACACACGCACACTCACACACACACAGACACAGGCCCACACACACAGACACAGCACCCCCACCCCGACACAGGCCCACACACACAGACACAGGCCCACAGCCATAGACTCAGGCCTACACACAGACAGGCACTCACACACACACAAGTACACAAACACACAGACATACATAGACACATCCTCATGCACTCCACAGATATGTAAAGACATGCACAGACAGACAGAGAAACTCAGACATATACACACATAGACACATTCCTCTACACACAGACGTACATCCAGAGACACCCACAAACAAACACACAGACACACAGATCTAGACACACAGACCAACACACACAGGCAGACACATAGACACATATACAGACGCACACACACACACATACAGGCACACACAGACACACAGACACACACACACAGATACAGACACACACACACATAGACACAGATACACACAGACACAGACACACACACACAGACACACACAGACACAGATACACACACAGATACACACAGACACAGACACACACACATACACACACAGACACACAGACAAACACACACAGATACACACACAGACACACACAGACACAGATACACACACAGATACACACACACAGATACACACACACAGACACACACAGACATACACACAGACACACACAGACACACAGACACACACACAGACACACAGACATGCACACACACACACACACACACACACACACGAATATAGAGAATGGAGAAAGAGCAAGAGAGGGACCGAGGTCCCTCCTACTAGGAAACAATTCACTGGTACATGAAATGAGACACCAGTTTAGAGACCTTGGCCATTTTTTTTTTCCTTCCTGGATATGGGGTCTCTCTCTATAGCCCTGGCTATTCTGGAACTCGCTATGTAGACCAGACTAGCCTCAAATTCATAGAACTCCACCTGCCTGAGTGCTGGGATAGAAAGCCTTCCTTCCTCTTTTCAATGCCTGTTTCCTACTTTGCATTTGTAACCATCAATTCCATACTTGGACCTTCCCTGGGGACACTTGGAGCCCAGTGATCTCTCAGCGATCTTAAGCCTCATACCCAGAAGTGGTCAGGCCCTGGCGTCCACCATGGTGGGTGTCAGCCAGTGGGAACTGGATGAAGGCTGGTTTCTTAGAGACGCCAGATCTCTGAGAATCTAAATGTTCTCTCTTACAGAAATTTTTTGAAAGAAAGAAGTGACCCTGACTTTTCACTGGCCCAGCCTCACATGAACTAGCGGATGCTAAAGAGACTTCAGAACAGGGCTGGGTGCTTCCTTTTAGAAGTGCTGTGTTTATTGGGGGGTACAAAGGCAAACATACTTGAAAAATAAACCACTTATGAACAGATCAGCCCGAATGTCTCCTTTTTACTTCCCCTCACAGCATTCTGTGTATTCCTCCTGAATACTTCACTTTAAAAATTATTTATTCTTTTATAATTTCATATTTAATCGTTATTTGATCAAAGTCCTATTATCATCTCAGATCTCCTCTCCATTCCCACCTAATTTCTTCTTCTTCGAGACAGGGTTTCTCTGTGCAGCCCTGGCTGTCCTGGAACTCACTCTGTAGACCAGGCTGGCCTCGAACTCAGAAATCCACCTGCCTCTGCCTCTTGAGTGCTGGGATTAAAGGCGTGTGCCACCACTGCCCGGCCCCTTCTTCTTTCAAAGTCTTTCAACTCTGATTTTTTTACTAATTAAGTTATTTATTACTTTACTTCCCCTCTCCTCTCTCTTCCCAGTCCCTCCCCTTCCCCTCCCCTTCCCCCCACCCATACTCCTTTAGTTCTCAGAAGATGGGAGGCCTCCCATGGATATCAAACAGCCTTGCGTATCAAGTTGCAGTAAGACTAGACACACCTTCTCCTGTTGAGGCTAGCCTAGGCAGCCCAGTTGGGGAAAGGGCTCTGAAGGCAGGCACTGTAGTCAGAGACAGCCTCTGCTCTTGCTTTAAGAGTCTCACATGAAGACCCAGCTGCACCACGGTCTTAGTTTTGGTTTTATTGCTCTGAACAGACACCATGACCAAGGCAACTCTTATAAGGACAGCATTTAATTGGGGCTGGCTTACAGGTTCAGAGGTTCAGTCCATTATCATCATGGCGGCATGCAGGCAGACAGGGTGCTGGAGGAGCTGGAGTTCTACATCTTGATCCAAAGCCAGGAAGAGACTATCTTCTGCAGGCAGCCGTTGGAGACTCTAACTCCACATTAGGTAGAGCTTGAGCACAGAGACCTCAAAGCCCACCCCTACAGTGACACACTTCACCCAACAAAGCCATGTCCACTCCAACAAGGCCACACCTCCTAATAGTGCCACTCCCCATGGGCCAAGCATTCAAACACATGAGTCTATGGAGGCCAAACCTATTCAAACCACCAGCACCAAATGTTACATACATGCAGAGGGCCTATGACCCTCCATGTTTTTTCTTTTTCTCTCTTTCTCTCTTTCTTTCTTCCTTCTTCCCTTCCTTCCTTCCTTCCTTCCTTTTTTCCTTCCTTCCTTCCTTTTTTCCTTCCTTCCTTCCTTCCTTTTTTCCTTCCTTCCTTCCTTCTTTCCTTCCTTCCTTCCTTTTTTCCTTCCTTCCTTCCTTTTTTCTTTTCTTTTCTTTCTTTCTTTCTTTCTTTCTTTCTTTCTTTCTTTCTTTCTTTCTTTCTTTCCTTCTAAGACAGGGTCTTTTTACACAGCTGTGGCTGTCCTGGACCTCACTGTGTAGACCAGGCTGGCCTTGAACTCACAGTGATCCACCTGTCTCTGCCTCCCAACTGCTAGGATAAGTGTGCCACCACAACAGGTTTCTCTCCTACTCTTTCTTAATCATACATTTTACAATTTCTCATTGTAGGTATCTTGTCACCTTACGTGGCTTAGAATTTATTCTTATGAACTTTCTCAGGCACCATTTCAATGTGAGGAATTGTCAAATGACCTCTCTCTCTTTTTTTTTTTTTAAAGAATTATTTCAGACACACCAGAAGAAGGCATCAGCTCCCATTACAGATGCTTTTGAGCCACTATGTGGTTGCTGGGAATTGAACTCAAGACCTCTGGAAAAGCAGTCAGTATTCTTAACCCCTGAGGCATCTCTCTAACCCTCATTTTGTTTTTTAAAGATCAGGTGTTTCATAATTTTTTTAGGTAAATGGAAGTAACTCTTTATGTTACATTAAACAGTGGATGAATGAGTCACTGGCAGGTGGCAGGAGCCAGGTTTCTAACTAAATGGGGGGACATTTACAAGGAAGTCTTTATCAAAGGCTGAAGACCTCTCTCAATGCTAGTTATCTCCAGAGGCAACAGTCCTAGGTTGTTCTCAGGACCAGGCTGAACTGCATAGGCCTTTTGATCCAGGCTTCATGAGGTCCTACACAGATACTGTGTTAGTCTCCCAGGATGCTATGTTGGACCCTTCATCCCAAGGCCAGCAACTTCAGACTGAGACTGGACACCAGAGAGATACCTGGATCTCAAGGATCCAGGACAACCTGGATGACTTTCATTGGGCTTGCTGTAAGACCAGGCCAATCCCAAAGGTCCTTAGCTTCAGGCTTGTGTTAGGCTCGACCTCAGTCCTTCATATGGCTAAGTTGGCCTCTAAACTCTAGGTTTTAGACCACTGTCAATAGCAGTTTTTTTTCTAGGCATAAGGCCCATACCACCATGAGGCTGACCATCGCACCCCTATGTACTAGGGTAGTACCTCTGGTTCCACTGTCTAGCCTTGTCTCCACAGATTAAAGGATGCAGGCCCACCCAGTTCTAAGATATTTCCTCTGGTTGTAGGTTTCAGGCATATCATATGAAGAGTCAGCAGCCCTGGCCTTAAATACCAGGTGGGCAACTGCACACACACAGCCTCCAAGCCGTGTAGCTTGGCAATCCCTTATTCCAACAGACTCAAGTTCCAAGCCTGTCTCTAGACTTCAGAGCTGAACCTAGACTATACAAATTACACTTATCTTAGTTCCAGGATGGCTCCAGAGAACCCAGTATCCAGGTGGGTTTAGATTTCCATCTGGATACACAGTCGTTGGGCCAGAACCAGGGGACAGTGCTACCTACAAGTCAAAACCCATGGTTCTGGGCTAAATCTGAATGCTTCCAGGTTGCAGCCAGGCAGAGTCTGAGCATGCCCTACCCTACCTTGAGTAGATGCAAAACACTAACGAACCAAGTCTCACATAGAGAAAAGATAATTCATTGGGAGGGAAATAGAGGAGGCACAGGGTCGGAGGAGGAGGGAAAATAGGAAAAGAAGTAGAGGGTGGGGGAGGGAAATAGGAGAAGATGCACGGGGTGAGGGGTGGAGAGAAAGAAAATAGAGGATGCAGAGGGTGGGGGGGGGGGAAGAATGAGACCAGTAGATATCGTTACATGTATGGCATTGTCAAAGAGCAAATTAATGTGAAAAAAATCAACATGGTTTTCTGAGAAAAATAAATGTTCAACCAGCTTTGGGGTGTGGAGATCAAATTCCAGTCAGCAGGCTTTGACCAGAGGAATCCTCTCATCTCCCCATGATGGTTGATTTTAACTGTCAATTGCCTTGATAAATGACCAAGAGATTAATTAATTAAGAAAGCAAATTTCCAGGGATATTTTTTGATGCTATTTCCAGAGAGAGTTAGGTCTTGAGGTCTCTGGTTTAATGAGTGGATCCAGCCTTTGACTTGAGTGATATACTGGCTTCTTAGGATGGTGCTGAGGCCCAAGGGTGGCTTATACTGGATGAAGTGGGTCACTGGGAGTGAAGTACGCACTTAGAGCTATTTCTTATTATGCCCCTTCTTAGAGTACAGTTGTTGGCTTCCTTGGCACTGTGATGTAAACTGCTTTTACTGTGCCCTCCCCACCATGAGCAGCATCACTGAAACTGTTAGCCAAAATGTCTTCCCCGTCTTACGTGGCTTCCATCAGGCATCTGGTTCAGGAGCATCGTCCAGGAGAGCATGCTCTCACTGCCTCCAGCCTCCAGCCTCCATGTTGGTTGAGTATGATCTTTTCCCTAGAGCCCCCTTGTTAAAATTCAAAATGAAAGTGAAGCCCCAGGGCCCTGTGATGCTTCTGAGGTTAGACCAGAGCCCCGTGATGCTGATGGGGTTAGACCAGAGGCTCTGGTTTCCTATTTTGCTGTGTCCTTCATTAAATGGCCCAGAAAAAGCACTGGATGTTGTCTCTAGGCATGACCTGATTGCCCAGATTCTCTTCATATTTGATGCCTTGTCCCAAGTGTTCACTGATGGAGTGATGAGCACATCCCTCCAAAGTTCCATGTGGCTTGGTGCTACTGGAAAGTTCTGGGAACATTTATTGCTAGGTCCCAGGGAGAGAGTCTATAGGCTCTACGTTCTTACCCCTGAAAGAGACTGTGTGGATCATGTTCTCTTCCCACCCGTCTCTCCCACCCTCCATCCCTCGCTCGCGCTCTCTCTTCCCCTCCCTTCCTGGTTCCCGATGTGTTCTCCTACTATAATGCTCCAATTTTGTCTTGAATTTTTTTTTCTTTTAACTCTCTATCTGTATGATGCTTAAAGGTCTTTGTGAACCCAAGGGCTGTGCTCTTTAGCCCTGTGGCATGCCGCACAGGAGCCATTTGCTGTGGTAGAGCTGGTTTGGTGTGCTGGAGCCTCCTGGAATTGGAGTGGGTACACAAGACAACAGGACAAACTAGAGACAAATTGCCAACAAGGGGTGTGGGTGGGAATTGGACCCGAGAGGAGCGCGCTGGGTTTCGATGATTAATAACAGTGTTTGTGAAGAGGGCAGGTGCTGCAACCTTTTGTTCTGGTTTATTTAGTAATGGCAGAGGTGAAGGATGACAAGGTAAATGCGGGCAGAACCATATCTCCTTCAAAGCTGACCTGAGACCCACTCTCTGGGTAGTCAAGGTCAGTGGGAGTCGTGATAGGCATCTCCCATACATCTTTTTCCAACCGGTTCACGCAAACGTTGCCGCACGCGGCGGAGCAGCATATGTTGTTTGCTTGGCAGTCTCGGTGGGCTTCACAATGGCGGCTGCACAGGTACCATTTGGGCTTCTTCTCACACTCCTTGATCTCCTCGGTGTGACCTTGTGTTATCGAAAAGGGGCAAGATCAGGTAGGTGAGTAGTGTGGCTGCCCAGAGAGAATCCCACTTGGGCTTAAAGTTCCTGCAGTATGCTGAACACTCCCGCCGTGCCTGGATTTTCCAGGCAACTTTTCTTTGTGCTTAGTCCTGCTGATCAGTTGTGTTTTAAATCTCATGCCCCGTGATAATCTCACCATCTCCCTATAGCTATTAGTGTCTGGGTCCCCTCTTCCTCTTCCTCATACCTACACCCACGACCGGCCTCTCCATGTAGACAGAGCCGAGATGGCACCATGTCGGTGGCACGTATATTCTTACTCGGCTCATAGAAACCGGAGGTAGTTCTCGGACCCTTTCTACTCCTCAGAATTCTCAGGGTCCGTGAGGCTAACAGATTGGCCTCCAGCCTCTGTTTCTTCTGCGGTCTCTCTGTCTAGTATCCTGTCCCCTTCATCATTTATCTTTTACCCATCCCCACCCCAGGTGGCAACTCCATCCCTACCTCTTTCATGATTAATGTTTTGGTTTCTGCACCTATGCCCGTTTCTAGACCCCCTCTTCCCCGCTGAGCACCTCTGCGAGTTTAGCCCTCCCAAATAAACGCATCAATCAAGAATAACCATCTCGTTTGCCTTTGGATTTTTCAGCCACGGGGGGCCCTTCCACCACCATTTGTTTCTGAATCTTTGGGACAAAGGGCAGGCATCGCACGTTCACTGTAGACCTTATCACTGTGTCTGGAACCATAGCTGAGGGAGGGGCTGTGCTCACCCAGAGTCTGGAGAGTGCTGTGGACGAGCAGAATATGCAGTCGTATCCCTTCTGGGTCTGTTCTTAGTCTCTCCTTGCCTGCTACTCACAAAACAAACCCACCTCATCCAATCACCTACCTTCATATTTCCGTCTTCGCATGACCCCTCCCTGGGCTAGGGATAGCAGCAACAGCACACCAAGGACGAGCAGCAGAGTCCTGGACAACATAGCTGTACCCAGACAGTGAGCTTCGACCTAGTCTGGATAGGAGACTTTCCCACAGCAGGACGAGGCCTCTCTGCTGCCTCTGCTGGCCAAATTAGGGCAGAGCAGTAACCGACCAGTTTCTTTCCCTTTTTTGTGCCCCCTGACCTTTTCTGTGTGGCTTTTCTTATAAACGTGATCTCCTTTCTCATAATCAGCCCCTTCTTTGCGCTAACATAATTTCCTCATGAAATATATAATTTAAGGCTCAGGAGATGGATTATTTGGTAAAGTGTTTGCAGGTAAAAGCTGGCCTGGAGGCAAATGTCTGTGAGCCAGAACCAGAATTGTTGGTAGAAAGAGAAGGCTCTCAGGGTCTTGCTGGGTTGTCTGGAGCTGTAGCTGTGAGTCTTAGGGTTGGTGAGAAACTCTGATGTCTACCTCTAGTGTCCACAAGCAAATGAGCAAGTGTACACATATATGTACACCCGCAAATGCACTACACACATGAAGAGAAATAAACAATTTATTTCTGTTTCTTTAGTTATAAACTATTTTATGGAACAGAGAAAATAGAATGATACTTAAGACATTTATACTCTCATCAGTTAAAATAAACTCATTTTAAAAAAGATTTACTTTGTGTGTGTGTGTGTGTGTGTGTGTGTGTGTTTGTGAACCACATGTGACACCAGGTCATCAGATCCCCTGGAACTAGCATTACACACAGTTGGGAACTGCCTAATACAGGTGCTGGAACTGAACCTGGGTCCTCTGAGAGATCAGCATGTGCTCATCACCACTGAGCCACCTTTCCAGCCTCGATTCTTGGTTGGCTGTTATCTCGGTTTCCCCAAGAGTGTCACACAGAGTCTCGTTTTGGCTCAGTCATTTTGTGACCCATCTTGCATCCTTTTTATTTAATCCTGTAACCGGCTCCCAAGACACCTGTCGCTGCCTTCACTTATGTCACACACACACACACACACACACACACACACACACACACACACCATCAAGTGTCTGTCCTAATTCATGCTCTTCTGCAAAATGCTCAAGGCTGGGCAAGGCGGGCCTGTGAGCAGCAGACAAGGAAGGGGTGAGTGGAGATTGAGGGGGGTGAGTGGAGATGGAGGGGGGTGAGTGGAGATGGGGGGGTGAGTGGAGATGGAGGGGGGTGAGTGGAGATGGGGGGGGTGAGTGGAGATGGGGGGGTGAGTGGAGATGGACAGGCATCAGGGAGGTGGTGACTGCACACCCAGATCCATCCGCAGCACTGTGAAGACTCTGCAACTTTGTTCCTGGCTTTTTAAAATATTTTTTTTTTATCCTCTGACAACCTCATACCTGTGTATAGTGTATATTGATCCTACCCATTCTCAACCTTCTCCACCCACTGCCTCTGAATTCTCAGTCCCTGATACGTCCACCTTCATGCCCCCACCCACATCTCTTCATACCAGAGAACCTACACATCTCCTGCTTGGCCCCATCTCTTAAAAGTTGTATTGCTCTCACTATTGTTACTCTGGGGACCACGACTCCAGCACAGGAACCTTTGGGGACCAGACGACAAACCACTGCAGGTACCATTGTCCTCCTCGTCAGTTTCCCCTCAGTGTGTCCCCACACTGTCGGACTCTGGCTTCCAAACCCTGGCCTCTGTCTTTATACTGCTTTGTCCTCCTCTGCTAAGCATGTGGAGTCTCAGCACATACTGTGCAGAGCACAAGTGTTCACACATTCACACACACACACACACACACACACACACACACACACACACACACACCCCTGTAATCCTGTAGGCCAAATGTGAGACGAGTCTGCTCTTTGAGAGTGCTAGGCCTCTTCGTGTCTGTGTGTGTGTTGTGTGTCTCTGTGTGTGTCTGTGGGGGGCAACTGTGGGGAGCAGAAGAGGACATCAGGTACCCTTCTCTGTCACTCCCTACCTTATCTCCTCAAGATAGAGTCTTTCACTGAACTTGGAGATTGCCATTTTTCATCCTGGCTGTGGGACCAAAAACGAATGATCCTTTTTCTCATCTGCCTGTAACATCTGGGTTACAGGTCTATGTGGCACTGCTAGGAATTTTTAAAAATGTGAGTGCTAGGATTTGAACTTGGGTTCCACGCTTGCCCAGCAAACTCTCTAACCCACTGTGCCGCCTCTCTAGCTCCCACTGTGTTTCTCTCAGGTATTGGTGAACACATTTCTCCTCCCACCAAGTATCGATTCTGTGGTAAGATCCTGACTGTAAGGTTGATCACTCCATTTCCTTCATTTTTTTGCTAGATGGACATTTAGCTCTTATGAACATCTTCCCTATCCAGTTTCTTTACCTCTGTAAAGCCTGGAGGGAGTTTGTGTCAGGTTCTACTTGGACCATCAACGGAGAACCAATGCCAAGCAAGATGTGAAGTAAAAGATCATGACTCAAAGCTGGATATGACCCTGTAGTCCTAACATGCAGGAGGCTGAGGCAGGAGGATTGCCATGAGTTCCAGGCAAACATGGGCTCCATGGTGAGACCATTTCTCAAAACAACACTACCAACGGTACAGGCGCCTTTGACTCCCTTCCTGTAGATGACCTTGGACACTTCAGAAACCCTGTGGCCGAGGAGTTCTGGATTGGAGATAGAGCTGTAGGACAGGCACACAATGTCCCCAGCCCACACAGAGGCACCATCTATGCCAACACAGCCCAGTGCTTTTGGTTGAAAGAGTGCCAAAGAAATAGTCTGTGAGCTGATGCATAGCTCCTGAACTGAACCAAAAACTCTGCTACTACAAAAGTCAACCCTAACTTATAAGGCACTGAAAACCTCTGTTTTTCTGTTCTTTTGTGCTCTGTTCCAAATCAGGACAAAAGAGCTGTCAGTCTGTCTCACAAAGCACCTGTAGGCAAGGGAGTGTGAAGCATGAGCCTTCTGTCTGCCTTGGATGAGTTGTCCGGAATTGTGTCAACATTATCCCTGTGATGTGGGTCGGTGGCGCCCTTCTTCCCTTCTCTGGGATGATTAGGAATACCGGAAGTGTGCAAGGAAGGGCATCAGGCATCACCAGGATCCTGAGAACCTTTTTGGGGCCAAGGTGTTAAAGTAAGAATGCGGTGTCTGGGTCTGGGGAAGTACCTGAGCGGTTTTAATCACAGACTACCGTTCTGGAGGACAAAGAGTTCAGTTCCAAGCACCCACATTGTGTGGCTCACAACCATCTGGAACACCAGCTCCAGGGAATCTGAATCCCTCAGTACATATATGTAAAGTAAAAATAAAAATAAATAAATCTTTTTTTATTTTTTAAAGGATGAAGCCTTAGATTTTTATTACTTTTAACACTGGCCAGAGAAACTTCTGCTGTGGTTGTGACAGAGACTCATAGCTGGCCAAAGATCTGAGAAGAAGTGACTGCTGAATGCTTAGCCCCAAATGGGACACCTATAACAACACTCCACACCCACCCTGTAAGAAGAGGAGGCTGGTGCAAGGCAAGCTCTGGAGGATGGGAAAGAGTGAGCCGTGAGACACTGTCTCCTGGACACAGCAGCATAGCCTGTGGCCGGCAGGCTCAGGAGTTTACTGCAGTAATGGCGGCCCACTCAAGGTCTAGCCAGCAATGCCAGTCAGCATTCCAGCATGCACCACTGAGAGCATTCAGGGGGTTCCCCACCCCCACCCCAGAGAAGGACAGGGAATGAAGGTGGGAAGATAGTCAAGGGAGTGGGGGCAGGATTGGGCAGTGGGTGTGATTGAGATCCATGGTTATGGAGCTGTTAAAGATAGAGCAGAGGATGGAGAGGTGATGGCACAGCAGGTAAGAGAACTGGAGGTGGCTTCCCAGCACTCACACCAGGCAGCTCAGGGGATCCCCCGCTCTCCGTGCACCTTCATGAGTGTGAACACCCACACGTATAAGTAAAATAAAAATAAAGATTAAAAAGATAAAAGAATAAGGTCTTTAAATGAACAGATTCACAATTCTGGTCTAGGATAATATTTTAATACAAATAAGCCACTTCAAAGAAACCACGGCTTTCAGTAGGTTGTAGCACTATATGGATTCTCCCTGCCCTATTTGCCAGTGGAGGAGCCAGGAGTCCTCACCCAACCTATGCTCACACTTCCCACCCAAGCCTGTAAGTGGATAATGGAGCATATTGTACACCTGCCTTGCCATGTGGTGGTGGTTTCACAGGAGCAGAGCCAAACCCCCACCCCTGATCCTCATGGAATGGACAATCTGCCACTGGTAGATGCAAATTTCTTGCTAGCTGCACGGAGCTTATCTGTGAGATTTCTGGAAGGCTACTGGCCTGAAGCCTCACCCACAAAGCTGTGTTTTTAGTGTGAATACTGCCAAGTGGTACACGGAGTCTCAAAATGTCATCATTTCCATTGTCTGGTCACATGGAGGCAAGAGAATGGGCTGCGGGATCTGAATGGAGAACAGAAGCTGGATGGGGCTGGAGAGATGGCTCAGCAGTTAAGAGCACCGCTACTCATCCAGAAGACTCAGCTTTGATTCCCAGCACCCACATGGTAACTCATAACTGTCTATAACTCTAATACTAGGGGATCCAACACTGTCTTTTGGCTTCTGCAAGTATCAGACATACACACGGGTAAAATACCCACACATACACTGAAAAAGCTGACCAACATGATTGTTTATAACTTGTGTGTGCGTGCGTGTGTGTGTGTGTGTGTGTGTGTGTGTGTGTGTGTGTGTGTACATACACAGGCCTGGGGTAATTTTTACTTTTATTCTTCCAAAGATTTTTGGGTTTTTTCCTGGTTAAGTAAGTGTATATGAGTGTGGGGGAAGCTTGTGCATATGAGTTCAGGTGCTCTCACACCAGAAGAGGGCGTCAGATCCACTGGAGCCAGAGTTATAGGAGGTTGTGAACCACTTAACATGGACACTGGAATTAAACTCAAGTCCTCTAGAAGTATATGTGCTCTTAACCCCTGAGTCATCCTTCATCTTCAGTCCCGCAACTTCACCTGATCTCTGGCATTACACTTGCTTTCCTGAAGAGCCTTTTTGGTAGATGCATTGTTGATAAGCACTGGTCAGTAAATATTTTTATGATTATGGATGTGTCCTATGAACTGTCCATGCAATGGCTCTAACTTCCACATAGCTATTGAATTCTGAAATCATTGAAAACTGACACTTCACTTTGAACCAATGAATTCGAACAGTCTCATGTGTCTGATGAACACTCTGAGACGGGTGAGAAAAGTTGTTTCTCTTCCATTGTGAGTACAGGAGCTCAACCAGATCTACCTCCTGCACATTATCCAGAGCAGCGTGCTCATTAGCACCGCACCAAGATGCTAACTGAACAAGAAAGAAGTGGCAGAGCAGAGCGTTAGAGTGTGTAAACTTAACAGTGCACAATGGCATCTTTAGAAAACACTTGTAGGAGTTACTGAAACAAACAGAAGGTGGGGCAAACAGAAGGTGGGGCAGAGTGTAATGGCTTTAGCTAACACACTGGCATCCTCAGGAAACACAAGCAAAGGTGACTGAAGCACTGTGCAGTGGCATATTTAAAAACAAAACCCAAAAAGTACCTCTGCTTTTGTACCCCCTACACACACATTATTGAGCCTTAACATGTTGCATATATTTCTAAGTAAAATATCAGGATGCTTGATTTTTAAATTTCATTAAATGATGGAACAATGTAAAAGAATACACATATACTGGTTGGTGGTTATCAGAGGAATTATTGATATGTCTCTGTTTCCTCTTGATATTTTAAAAATTATATAGTCTAAGGATTTATTTTTTCTTAGAGTAAGAATGTATTCTAAAAAGGAGTAATTTCACAAAGGAAGGGACGTGTCTTGTGAGACAGGAAACTTGAGGGGAAAAGATGGCGTCAGGTGAGAATTGGTAAATGTGTAGGGGGCCAGGGGAAGGGCAGGAAGGGCAGGGCAAGGCGTGCCCATGTTCACAGGTGTGCCCTTCTCCGTACCCACTTTGCTTCCCTTTCTTTTCTGCTTCTAGCAGCAGTGGGTGAAGATTTGTCTCCCTGTGAATGCAAAGTCTGCCATGAAGCTCTGTATTCTCCTCCTCGCCGTCTCTGTCCATGGGATTGTGGTGTTTCTGCATGTTCTCGGCAGCCTCAAGGGTAAACATGGCAGCAATAGTGTGGAAATGGGAGTGCTCTGCCCTGGCATATTCATCAGAGCTGAATTTTCAAAATCAGCTTCCGGGAGGTCAGAGACCAACCACCTGAGTGTGATCTCTAGAATGTACAGTGGAAAGAAGTAACTCTCAAAAGTTGTCCTCTGGCTTCCACATGTGTGCCGTGGTACGTGCATGCCTACACTCACATGCACACACCACACACACATAGACACACCACAGAACAATTTAAAAATCAGAGCAACCATCGACACTGGTGGGGCCCACACCCTGCTGGCTCTGTTCCAGGAGCAGGAACCACATCATGCTGTCCCTTTTAACTATGGCCAAGCGGGACTTGGCACTGATATTTCTAAAATCTCTGTACGTTTGCTAGGTAAGACACCAATGCATATCATAATGGTGATATCAGATGCATCCATTTTTTTTTGTTTGAGAGCAATTACAACCTGAAAAAAAATAGAGAAAATAAATGAGGACCCCTTAGAAGATCAGGTATGCTAAGAGAGTAGGAGCATTGGAGGCACTGAGCAGAAAGGTTTCAGGACAGTAGATTGAGGGTGTATATTTTAGTGGCTATCGATAGAGAGCAAATGGAAAAGTAGGAAATGAAGTTCCTATGATCTTTGGCTCAGTTTTCCCATTCTGAAAGTTGGGTCTAGAATCAGAACTCAGTGAGGTTGTAGATTCTGAAATCTAAGATTTTTATCAGTATAAACTTGGTCAGATGGTATGTATTGGGAAGATACCGCTTGTCCGATCTTCAGGACCCAGAACCCCACAGTGCCATGGTGACACACGGCAAGAAAGAATGTATAGTCATATGAGGATGCTATCTCATGGAGGGACTGGTTAGAACTGGAGGGATTTTTATGGATGGCAGAGATCCTTCCTGGTGTTGGGCATCCAAGCTCCAGAGGGCTTTGCTCCGTCTGAGAGGGCGTCCGCTGCACATTAGAAGTAAGTTGATCCTGCCAACCTCTAGCATCTGGATTCCAGGCGAGCTTGAAGAGATCGACCAGTGCTGGGTGCAGCCTCCGACAAGGTTTTGTGGGAAAAGGTGCACGAAGGTGCGGAAGTGTGTGAGTCCAAACTACACGTGCTGCTGGACATACTGCGGAAACATCTGTCTGAACAATGAGTGAGTGGCTTGGGGAGAGAAGTGTGGACATGGGCATTCTTGAGTTCTGCTCCTCAGACACTATTCAATCCACTGTTTAGAAGTTGCAGGAAATTATAGTCACCTAAACTCCAGCCACAGAAACAATCCGGTAAAGCAAGGAACCCTCCTATCTCTTAATCCGGGTGCCACTAACCAAGAACCCAAGGCACAGATGGTTTTCTTTTTATCGATTCCACCATGATCAGTTGCTTTCTTTGCTTCTCACACCTCAGCCACCAGTTCATGTATATGTCCCTCCTTTGTCCAAAGAATCTGATTACTGGCTCTTTTTTTCTCAGTCAGACCCTAGAAGACCTTGTATCCAGCTGTCAATGAGCAAATCTTTTGGGGAAAATCACTTCAATCTGTTTTAAAGTTTGTTTATTTAGTGTATATGCATACTCGTGTGTGCCACAGTATATATGTATAAGGATCAGAGGGCAACTTGTGAGAGCTGTTCTCTTCTGTCTGTGGGGTCCTTTGGGATACAACTTCAGTCTCTTATCTGCTGAGCCTTCTTGCTGGCTTGGAATGTTGATTTTGAAAAGCGCAGCTCCTGATATGACAGAATTTCTATCATTCTTCTGAAGCCTGGGGCACTGCTGTTTGGTTATAGATTTACTTTCTAGGGATGCTGGTGTCTAACAATCTAACTTTTCTCTTTCAGAGAACCCTTTAAAACACTGATGAAAGTCTAGTGGTCCACTGCTGGTGTCGGCTGGGGGTTGACTGGTCTGAGAGGAAGGCTGCCTGCTGTCCAGAGGGACACTCTCTCCCTCTAAGGGCCTCTCTGTCCTCTCCTTGACATCTTCACTCTCTCCCCCTAAGGGCCTCTCTGTCCTCTCCTTGACGTCTTCATGCAGAGAAAGTCTAAGCTTTTGCCAAATAAATATATTATGTACCAGCCTGAGGATTCTGTGGCTCTCACACACTATTGAAGATGCTCGTTTCTCTTGTCAGAAAGCCCGACAGTCCCAGCAGTTGCTCTCATCCCAGGTAGACACAGATACAAATCCATGTTCTTCTGTGCACTTACCAATCACTGCAGCAAAAATACAAACAGGTTTATGAAAATTGCACAGAGTTGCCAGCCGTGGTGGTATATGCCTCCAGTCGCAGCACTTGGGAGTCTGCGGCAGGAAGATTGTGAGTTCTAGGTCAGCAGCAGCAACAGCAACAAACTCATGTGGCTAACAAATTCAGTAGATTTACGTTCATGATCCAGGTTTACTGAGGGTGGTCGGTGAGTAGTCATGTATGCAGAATTCAAGGATCTTTTATCTGTAGCTCTGCCATCTCCCAGGACCTCGTCTGATGATTTCCTGCTAGCAGATAGGAAAAGTAAGGTAGTAGGGAGAATCATAAGAAGCTTTTATTTTAAATTGTATATATGTATGTATGCATACATGCATGTATGTATGTATGTATGCATGTATGTATGTGCATGTGAGTGTGGGTGCCTGTGGAAGTCAGAGATGTCAAATCTTATGGAGCTGGAGTTACAGTGAGTTGTGAGCACCTAATGTGGCTTCTGAAAGTTAAGCCCCAGTGCTCTGGGGGGCACTGTGTCCTCTTAGCCACTAAGCTTTGTCTCCAGGCCCTCATAAGAAGAGTTTTAGGGGCCCAGTCTAGAAGCAAAGTTCATCATTAGTTTTAGCTCACCGTTTGTCTATATTCTTTTGGTCACCGTGTAACTGTGTGCTTCTGCCTATTTGCAAATGAGACTGAAAAATTCAGAACAGAATACAGGATTTGATGAATATTCAGAAGTTCAATGAGTTATATGTTCACGAAAAGCCAAACTCAACAGATAACAGAAAACTCCATCCTTAACATCATGTGTCTGATGGAACAAGTACCATTTCGAGTAAGAAGCTGATGTATTTGGTTATTTGAGGAAATATTTTTGCCTTTGAGATGGGTCCCATGCGTTTTCAGGAGGGTCTTCTCTTTCTGTCATGACTAGTCTCCATCCTGACCCACTGTCTTGCCTGGACAATCAAGATCTTCTCCCATGGTTTCAGGCCACATAGTCTGAGCGTTGTTGTCTATGTTGCTTCTCAGCATTCTCTCTGGAGGTGACTTGACCTAGAGGGGGCTATTATAGAGCATCTTCCATGTACTCAGCACTATTCCTCTCCTTGGAACAGAGGAGAAGGTAGTATGTATATGTTTGTGTGTTCTCTGCATACCCACACGTGTATGTGTGTGCATGTATGTATGTATTTGCATGTGTGTATGTATGTGACTGTGCATGTACATGTGTCTGTGTGTTCTGTGCATGCTTGCATGTGTTTGTATGTCTGCATGTGTGCACATATGTGTGTATATGCATGTGTGTATGTATGTGACTATGCACATATGTATATCTGTGTGTGTTCTGTGCATGCACATGTACATGTGTGTGGAGGTTTGAGACTGATGTCAGATGTCTTCCTCAACCATTTTCCACCTTATTCTTGAGGCAAGGTCTCCTAATCGAACCCAGAGCTTGTTGATCCTACTAGTTTAGCTACCAAGCTTGCCCCATGGATCCCCCTGTCTCTGCTTCTTGAGAGCTGGCATTACAGGCAGCTCCCACACCCACCCGGCGTTTACATCGGTGAAGGGATCCACATTCCAGTCCTCAGACTTGTGCCCACCAGCACTTTACCCACCGAGCCACCCCCTCAGCTCAAGATACTCTTTCTTAAATGGATGAGCCAGAACGTTATCCCAAGGAGCAGCTTGGAATGTGGTTCAGCAAAAACCAAAGCCAGGCAAAAGCTGGAAATCCATAACATGCTGGTTAGTGCCTTACAACTCAAGGGAATGAAGCAGGACAATGAATGGCTTAGGGGCACAAGACATGGGGGAGAGTGATCCTGGAGCCCTCTGGAGGGACAATGGCCATTCCTTGGAGATATGAAGTAGAGAACAAAGGGGGAAAGACGCTGGGGAAGGAAGGGGGTTGTCCTCCGTCAGGGATGAGCATTTTCCTTCAGTGCCAGCTCCTTTTCCTACCTTTATCGGCCAGGCCTAAGTCCCAAGGGCTGCAAAGGAGAGGTAATGTTGGTTGTTCAATATCAGCAAAAGAGTAATTTGGTGAACAGTCAGAGGATGAACAGAGAGAGAAAATTAGTGCCACACGCAGTGGGGTGTTTCTAAACCCCACTGTAACAGGTGTAAACAGGACTGGGGCCTGGTCATGGTCAGGAAAATGCACAGAACTGGAGGGTAGAGTGTTCAGTGGGATAATCTAGCTTTCTCACAAGTGGAAATTTAACAAAACGCTGAAGATATCCTGGCAGAAGAGGAAGTGAAGGGCTGGGAAGAAGGGGAAGTGGAAGGGAGGAAAGAGGAGCAAGGTCGATGTGGGACGTGTGCCTGGAAGTGTAAGAGCAAGCACTTCTACCTTATGCTGTTTATATGCAATAATAGTTAACGGTTGCTACGACTCTGTATAGAGAAGTGGAAGGATGCCTGAGGGGCCAGAAGGAGGTGGGTACAGGGACAGCACAGCTCCTCCTCCAGGAACAAAGACGCATACACGAGGGTTGCACATACATGAGGGTTGCAGCTGGTAGAGCTTGAGACTCACTAAGCTTTCAGTCCTACTGCCTGGAGATGTGGCTGGGTGAGGACCCAGAGGAAGAAGCACTAACTGCCAGGGAGAGGGGAGCAGAGTATCCCTTAGGACTCTAGGCAAGTACTCTGTTGCTAAGCTACGTCAACGGTCTTTAGGAATGTAAATTTTTATGATTTGGGTCTAAGCGATAGTTTCTTCCATATAATATTCTAAGTACAGGGAAACAAAAAAAAATTGGAAATTCTCTAAATTAAAAACCTTTGTTACTAGCCGGACAGTGGTGGCGCATGCCTTTAATCCCAGCACTTGGGAGGCAGAGGCAGATGGATTTCTGAGTTTGAGGTCACCCTGGTCTACAGAGTGACAGGATAGCCAGGGCTATACAGAGAAACCCTGTCTCAAAAAACAAACAAAACAAAACAAACAAACAAACAAAAAACCTTTGTAACCAAAGAACTCAGTGAAGAAAGCAAAATGATGATGCATTTTTCAAGCTCATACCTGATAAGGTCCTAGTACATAAAACATAGAGAAATTCTTCTAACTCTATAATGCACCAAATAACCCAAGTTAAAATTAAGCAAACATGGCTGGAGAGATGGCTCAGTCGTTCAGAGTGTGTCCCCTGAAATCATGAGGCTCCGAGTTTGGATTCTGTCACCCATGCAACAAGTGTCTATAGCCCCAGCTCCAAAGGAGGCAGGCACAGGGACGACTAGGCTCCCAGCCTAGCTGAGAAAGGGCTAGCCCATATTCAGGGAGCAACCCTGCCTCAAAGGAATAGGCAGAGAGTTGTAGAGGAAGACACCAAGGCCCTCTTCTGGCCTCTATGCATTCATGGGTACATGCATTGCTGTCCCATGTATACGCATTCACACACACACATGCATATGCACACACAGAGGCACATGAAAAGGTGTTCAATGTTATTAACCATTAGGATAATGAACATTAAAATGCAAACCAGGGGGCTGGAGAGATGGCTCAGTGGTTTAGAGCACTGACTGCTCTTCTAGAGGTCCTAGTTCAATTACCAGCAACCACATGGTGGCTCACAACCATCTGTAATGGGATGCAATGCCCTCTTCTGGTGTGTCTGAAGATAGCTACAGTGTACATATACATAAAATAAATAAAAATGCAACCCAATAGCACTATATACAGATCAGTTTAGTATAATTTAATAGACAGACATGCTGGTAAGCATTGATGATAAATGGGGAAACTAGGACCTGGTACATAGGAGAAAACTAGAAGGAACTGAAAGAGAGGCCTTGAGAAAAATCTCAGAAAGCTAAATGTAGAATTACTGTATGTCTAACCAATTGCACTCCAAAGTGTGTACCCAAAAGAGTTAAAATCAACATTTACATAAAAACTTGCACACAAATGTTTATAGTAGCACTTAAAAAATAAATAATTATTTATTTTTATGTATATGAGTGTTTTGCCTGACTGCATGTCTGTGTACTACATGCATGTCTGGTACCAGTGGAGGCCAAAAGAGGGAATTGATCCCCTGAGGCTGGGGTTACAGTTGTGAGCTGCTATCTGGGCTCTGGGAATCAAACCCTGGGTTCTTTGGCAGAGCAACCAGTGCTCTTAAGTGCTGAACCATCTCTTTATTTCCCCTATAGCATTGTTCTTTAAAGTAGCTTCAAAGACACAAGCCAAATACCTGTCACAAAGTAACAGATGGATTTGAAAAAGCATATCCATGAACTGATGATATTGAATAGTCAGCCATAAAAAGAACAGAGTGCCAGTAGGCCTTGCAGCCTGAATGAACTAAGGAAATGTTGTGCTAAGGACAAGATGGCCAACACAAAATGCCTCAGATTTAATAACACATCCAGAACAGACAAATTCACAGAGACAGAAAAATGAGTAGTGGTTGCCAGGATTACTCTGGGTGGGAGATGAAAGCAAATAAGTACCAAGTGCTTTACGGTTCATGCAAGTGCACCAGAGAGAGCATGATAGACACATAGCCCCGGGAACATTTTAAAAGTCAATGAACTGCACATTTAAAAATGAACAATGCCATTCTAAGTGGATTACAGAAACCAAAAGAGAAAAATGAAAGAAAAGAAAGAACAGAGGGAGGGAGAAAGGGAGGGGGAGGGAGGGAGAGAGAAGTAGAGGGAAGGAGAGATAGAAAAAGAGAAAGAGAGAGAGAGAGAGAGAGAGAGAGAGAGAGAGAGAGAGAGATCCTGAAGAAGGCCTGTGATTTCTGAGTCAAGGTGACAGAGACTGATCTAGCTATGACATGGTCACTGTCTTCCCTCTGCCTTGAGAGTCTGAACAGAAACAGAAATAGTCCAGGGATTATGTCCATGGGAAATCAGCATCTACAAGCAAAAATGTGTGAGTTCATCTGATGACATTAGATCAAGAAATCCAAAGGAATGGAACGTGTTGGTTAGCTTCTGTTCACTTGGAATAAACTAGGGTCATCTGCGCAGAGGGAGCCTTGATTGAGAAAACACCTCCATAAGATCGGCCTATAGACGAGCCTGCGGCCATCGTCTTGACTGATGGTTGAGGCTGGGGAGCCCAGCTCATCTGTGGTGGGGCCATCTGTGGGCTGGTGGTTCTGGGTTGTACAAGAAAGCAGGCTGAGCAAGACCTAAAGGGCAAGCCAACCAGCAGGGCTCCTCTAAGGCTTCTGCTTCAGTTGCTGCCTCCAGGTTCCTGCCTTGGTGGACCAGAACCTGCAAGCCACAGAAACCCTTACCTCTCCAGCCAAACGAAGACAAAAGAGGATTTGTGGAGTAAAACTCCTTACTGCTTTGGGAATGTTGCCCGCTAACTTCCCCGTGAGTTCCTGGGTGAGGTGGGGGTGGGGACATAGATTTTAAAAAGAACTGAAAATAAAGAGGTTGACAGGCCAGGGTAGGCCTCTTGGCACCCAAGGATTTGAAAAAGCACAAGAAGTGACTGGGTTGTTCTTAGTTTACGGCACGCACAGTGCACACACTGTTTGAGGCAGCCAGGCAGTAACACGATCCAGAGCCTTAGTGAGTTAGTCCAGGCCCCACGAAGCCTTAGAAAGACAGCACCTGCCAACAGGTGTGTATCAGGCCCCAGGGAGGAAACAGGGAGGTCCCAAGCCTGAAGGAACCAGTGTGCTGAGGGAACACTCCACACTGATACCCAAGAGCCATGTGGGATAGGGTGACATGTTTGTCTAAGGGTCAGGTTTTTGTTTCCAGTCCTGACTCCCTAGTTGTCCTGATAGTACTGCGGGAGATGGCACTACCTTGTAAAAATTTGTATTACATTTATTTATTTATTATTATACATAAGTACACTGTAGCTGTCTTCAGACACTCCAGAAGAGGGCGTCAGATCTCATTACGGGTGGTTGTGAGCCACCATGTGGTTGCTGGGATTTGAACTCAGGACCTTCAGAAGAGCAGTCAGTGCTCTTAACTGCTGAGCCATCTCTCCAGCACATAACTCTGTTTCTACCATGTGATTCTTTAAACTCAGGTCCCTGAGCTCAATGGTAAGTGCCTTTACCTGCTGAGCCACCCCCACCAGTCCATAAAATTCTTCAGAAAGAAATGATTTTGCATCTTTAGTGACATCCCAGCAGTCAGTGCGCCCACAGTGCAAGGATAATAGTTTGCGTCTTTCGTGGGAAGGTGAGCCTTAGTTCTACAGAATGATTCGGGACTGCCTCCAAGTGTACAATAAATAAATTGGAGTGGTATTAAAAACATGACTTTGAAAGCACAAGAAAAAGCCGGGCGGTGGTGGCGCACGCCTTTAATCCCAGCACTTGGGAGGCAGAGGCAGGCGGATTTCTGAGTTCGAGGCCAGCCTGGTCTACAGAGTGAGTTCCAGGACAGCCAGGGCTACACAGAGAAACCCTGTCTTGAAAAAAACCAAACCAAACCAAACCAAACCAAACCAAACCAACCAAACAGAAAGAAAGAGAGAAAGAAAGAAAGAAAGAAAGAAAGAGAGAAAGAGAGAAAGAAAGAGACAGAAAGAAAGAAAGAAGGAAAGAAGGAAAAGAAGAAAGAAAACAGAAAAAATTGAAAGGCAACCAAAGAAGGGAAGCATGAAGTGTCCATGCAGAAGAAGTACTGGAGGGACTCAGGCCCAAAGTAGATTAAGACAGGTCGGAATCAAAGCCCAGACGGTGACAGTCCTTTATCAGGGCTTGCACGCCTGGGGAAGGGTTAAAATAGGCCAGTCAGAGAAAGATTCTGTAATAGTGAGCCTGGGTCCTCCCTCCAGAGCACCAATTCAGCATCTATGCACATACTAACTGTGTGCTTGAGAAACACAGAAAATAGCTCAAAGGCATTTACACCCTAGGCGAGTGAGAAGCCAGCATGCCAGAGCTTCTAGGAGCACCCCAAACACCAGCTCTTCATGATGCTCCCATGACTGAGTGTGGCATGGCTTGGCAAACTGCCAGCCCCCCTTCTCCCTGGAGAGGGAAAGGGAAAACTAAAAACCCACTTCCGACATTCCGATCTGCTCTAAGGACTGAGTTTTTCTTCACACTCACTCCTGCAGCTTTCCAGCAACCCTGTGGGGATACTGATCTAAAATAAAATAAAATAAAATAAATAAATCAGTATTCTGCTGCAGCTCAGAAGAGAGACACTGGGGGCGGGGGGGGAGCATGGGAAGACAGACACACCCACAGGTCAGGAGACACCCCCACAGGTCAGGCTTGAGCTCGTGGTGGGCAATCATGGGAACAAGCTACAGATGTGGCAGCTGGAACAGAAGCTGAGGGTTCATACCCTCAGAAGCTTGAATCAGAGAGAAACCAGGAATCGCACAAGTCTTTCTTTCTTTCTTTTTTTTTTTTTAAAAACTCTCAATCAAGCACCCTCCCCACCTCCAGTGACACACTTCCTGCAAGAGGGGGGCACACCTGCTAAGCCTCCCCAAACAGTACCAGGAACTGGAGACCAAGCGTTCAAATACCTGTGACTATGGGGTGCAATTCATTCAAACCACCACATAGGGCTCACCAGCAGATGAGGCGCAAATGAAAAATCTCTGGCTTTGAGAATGTCTCAGGACAAACATTCAAAGCTGAAAAGCCAGAAGAAAAAAACTTAAGAAAAGACTTTAAAAAATCATCAGAAGGCATGTCAAAGAATGTGGGAAACACCCAAAAGTTTTTAGAGACTAGTAGATGGACTCTCTGGTAGGCAGGCAGATAGGGAGAGAGGAGGCACTTAGGGAACAAAGGCTTAGGGAACAAAGGTAGCCAGCTTCCAAGAGGGCTTGATTCTCCCTCACCCTCCTGCCTGAGACAAAAGCCAGAGCAGCTTAAAACAAAAGCCTTGCTGGCTTTTGCTTCCCAACAGCAGGCCTTTTACTGATGAACTGGCTCAAGAAGGTCAAGTCTGGATTAGAATTTATTACACGTGGTTGCTTACACACGATTGGTTACATATTACACATAATTGGTTACGGGCCATTCAACCATCTTATCTTTCTTCAAACTGACCAGCCCTAAGCGAGGGGAGCAAAATTCTTCAGGAGTCTTACACCCACCCCCAAGCCCTTGAGAAGAGACTGGGGTTTTGGGCTTCACAGAGGGTCATTTTCTCTGTGTGTGTGCTGCACGAATGTTTCCTCATCCCCATAAACGCTGTTCTTTAGTCGCTGGTTCTGTCTGCAGTGGCAGAGATTTATTTCTTCACTGCCATCTGCTGCAGCGGAGATTTTTCCTGCCTTTTAATTCTTTAACTGGCAGAGAAAATGAATCCAATCAAGACTCCCTAGATGGTATCAGTTTGAGACATGTGTGATGAGGCTGTCAACAGGACAAGAGAGGAGAACAAAGCAAAGAAAAGAAAAACATCTGGACTACTAATAAAAAAGTTTTCCCGGGTTAATAACAGACACCATACCGCAAATCTAGGATGATCAGCAAGCATCAGTCAAAATCACCGAACGTATCCTTTAGCATGTCATTGTTTTCAACTCCAGAAACAAACAAACAAACAAGCAAACAAACACTGTCCTGAAAGATTGTACAGGAAATAAACACATTCTCTCAGAAAGATAAGATGGCACCCGAGGACTGGGGAGGTGGCTCAGTGGTTAAAAGCTCTTACGACTCAGAGAGGCAGAGAGGACCAGAGTTCAGTCTCCGTACTCACAACCGTCTGTAACATATAGGATTACAAGTAACAAGATTAACCTTCCTCAAAAAAGAACCATACCCAGTGACTCGGTCTTCATGTGAGAGTAAGTAGATATACAGATAAATAAATGAATAAATAAATTATTCTTTAGAAGCACCCAAGTTGGAGGCTAGAGAGTTGGCTCGGCAGTTAAGAACACTAGCTGCTCTTTCAGAGAACCCAACTCTCCCTCCAAACCCACGTCAGAGAGCTCACAAGTGCCAGTAACTCCAGATCCAGGGCATCCACTGTCCCTACCTGTTTGTGGGCATCTGCACTTCTGTGCAATTGCTACTGTGTGTGTGTGTGTGTGTGTGTGTTTGCATGTATGTATGTGTGTCTTTGTGTGTGTAAGCATCAGAGTATCCATGGGTACATATGTATATGTGTCATATGTATTCAGTAGTGTGTGTGTGTGTGTGTGTTACACAAGAAAAAAATGGCACTTGCTCGAAAAAAATCATATTATAGAAAATAAATATTTGATTAAATGGCAAATATTAAAGTCAGTAGGTGTAACTGATGAGAACTTTATGAGAAATGTGTGAATTAATTAGGTGTAGATGGAGACCTGCGTTTTGATAGAGCAGAAACCCTGGATGGTTTCTTAAACGATCACCAGCACTCAGCCCTAGGTAATGAATAACTAAGAGCCTCTATTTTTTTCTTGTGCTTTCCTGCTTTTAAAATTTCCCAAACATGAACATGTAAAGGTGTGACTGGCTCCATTGGGCAACGGAAAAGAAGGTGAGGGGGCATTGTGAAGAGCCGATCTCAGGCCAAATGGTAGTGTGGACAGAGGGGGGGACGAGGTACAAAAGCAGGCAGGGCGTGGGGAGGCCAGGCAGGCATGGGTGTTCCCACCTACCCACCAGGAATGCTTTGTGCCCCTCACAGGTCCTGTTGCAACACTGAGTCTCTTGCCGGCTTTGCAGCCTGATGCCCACGGTTGGCCTTATGAAGTGGCAAGTCAGTCTCCAGATGCTGTTACTCCTTGGGACATTAGGCCTGCCAGCGTTGGCAAGGTGGAAAGACAGATTTTTTTCTGAAGTCCAAATTCCAGATTACAGTAGGTATTTTGGATGGCTTCAAAGTGGGGACTGGGCAGAAAATGAATAATCCTAACCCTACTCTAGTCCCATTACAGGGAGGAAGCAGGGGTGGGCTGGGGCAACCCAGAACATCCCTCGTTTTGAAAGCCAGGATGCTGGAAGGAAAACCAAATGTTTAGGTCTCAACCTGGAGGGTCTCTTGGTGCTGCAAGAAAGACGTCATTTTTATGTCTGTTGGGGGATTGTGGCAGCCACACTGTGCTTCTGTCTAGGAGAACACTGATCTGTAGACAGTTCCAGGAGGTCTAGAGGAAGCTGGAATACTGGGAGCTGGTATTCTCAGTTATGAGCTCCAGAAACAGATCACAAATTGACAAAGGGTTTCTAATGATTTCTTACTATGTGCCCCCACCATTTAAAGGGAATTGAGTGTTTTAGAACCTCAGCCACAGTGAGAAAAACGAATATGTGAGCATCATAGAAGTCCTGTAGTTTTGTTTTGTTTTTGTTTTTGTTTTTAAAGAAATTTTACAGAGTGGAAGGGAGTTGGGTAAAGACTTATAGGAGAAATGTTCCAAGAGAAAGCTAAGTTTCTGAGAAGCTGTTTCAGCCAGAAATGGAGAAGTGGAAGTGGAAGGCAGGCTCTTTCCTTTTTGTTCTTATTTAATATGTATGGGTGTTTTGCCTCTAGGAATGTCTGTGCACCGCATGTGTGCAGTGCCCAAATTGGCCAGAAGAGGGCATCAGATGGCCCACAACTGGAATTAGAGACAGCTGTGAGCTGTCATGTTGGGGCCTGAGACTCTTAACTTTGATTTTCTGAAACAGCCCCGATTCTTTGTACTAAAAAGTTAACATATATTATTTGTACCAAACATAGGTTTTGACATGACATTTTCACATGGTAGATGAGGCACTTTAATCACATCGTCCCCCCTCAGCTTCTCTCCATCCTTCCTCCCATAGGATCTCTTTCCCCCAAGTAAGACACTCCAACCTTCATCTCTCTGAAATAGCTAGGTTCTGCATATGAAAGAAAACAGAAAAAGACATCACTGGTCTTTCTGAGTTGTACTTTTGTTGTTAACATGCTGTCTGCCTCCATTAATTTCATTCTTTATAGGAATAAAATATATACATATATTATATGCACATTACATAATTATTATATAGTATTAATAATAGATTATATATTAATAATATATTATTATATGTGTATATATACAGTTTATTTATTCACTGATGGGCAGCCTAGGCTAATGCTATACGTTGACTTGTGAATGTTGCTGCCATGAACACGGGTATGCAGTATCTATTGTATGGTGTTCTGATTCCTGGGAGATATTCCCAAGGATAATATGGTGGGGTGTCATTATGGTCATTCTATTAGTTTTGCAGGGGCTCCCTTCTGATTCTCACAGTGGCTGAGCCAGGATCCCTTTCCACTAACCCACTTTAACGGCCCCTTTCCTTGCCTCACCTTTCTAGCTAGTGTTTGCCATTTTGGCTGGGGATGCATAACATTTTTTTCCATGCATTTATCAGTCATTCTTACTTCTGTTCAATAGACCATTCATCTTTGGGATGTTTATTGTAATGCAGGATGCTTTGAAATGCCTAGAGCAGTGGTTCTCAACCTGTAGTTATCGACCCCTTTGAAGAGTCAAATAACTCTTTGACAGGGGACCACATATTAGATATTTATATTAAGGTTCATAGCAGTAGAAAATTAGTTATGAAGTAGCAATAAAAATCATTTTTACGGTGAGTGTGGAGTTTCAGCACCACATGAGGAACTGTATTAAAGGGTCGCAGCGTTAGGAAGGCTGAGAACTCCTGGTCTAGAGGAAACTGTGGGGAAGACAGTCGAGGCTGCAGGCGTAGGCAGCAACCTTCTGCAGAGGACTCCACTAGTTCCGGACATAAAGGAGAGAATCAGCACAGGGCCTCAAATTATAAAGCTTTGGCACAGCAAAATAGAAGAAATAACCCAGAGGTTGCAGAGGAGCCTCTGCAGCCTACTCCTCTGCCAAGGGATTAGTGTCCATTGTGTGTAACCACATAAAGAACCAACAAGTCCACGGCCAGGAGGCAGGTGCTTCCGACCCAGTTCCTCCCACCCTGTAAAATAAAGTGAAAATGAAGGACTCTCTGCTTTGAGAATTAGACTTAAGGTTGTGAGTTTAAAGTCCGTGGAGATACCGTTACTGTGCCTTGTGGGATTAAGGAGTGTATCAGGGAGTGGCCCTTTCATCCAAGAACCAAGAAGAAATCACTAGGCTATTGGGCAGGGAGAGGAAGCAGAAGGAGATTTCCCTGAGCGCTGGAGCTGCTGGTAATAGTGAGAAATGCTCTTGGTTAGAGGACTCGCTGCTTATGTATTCCTTCTCAGTTTTAACAAGGCCCAAACTGCAGCCCTGCCTGGCGCGGCCGACCAGCACCCAGTGCAAAAGCTACTGCAGGGCGCACCTGGACTGTGAGCAGGAGTTTCGCTGCTGCCACGCCTTCTGTGGCAATGTCTGCATGAGCCCGGAAGAGGCGGGTAGGTTCTGAAGAGCACTTCCCCTCTTCGTCCAGGTTACAAAGATCTTGGAAAGCCACACTGTGGGAAGAGTGGCAGCAGGGCACTGTGCCTCGCAGTTCCTACATCCAATCCAATCTGAGGACTCCTGGTCCTCCATCCGGGTTTCAGGCACCCAGTCTCCACTTGCAGGCCTACCTGATTTTGCCAAGCCCCAGAAAATCTGGCATCGATGTCAATGTCCAGTGGATTATCATCCCGTAGGAGAAGCTATATATGGGCATCTCTTAAGCCACAAAACCCAATTATGATCACCCCTAGAGAAGTCTGTTTTGCTACACAGTGTGACCGCCTATCGTCCTATCCCTTTCTCCTCTAGAGGGCGCAAAGTCAAACCATAAAATCGGCAACTTGGTGCCCATGGTTGTACCGTAAATTATCATCGTTTCAAGCCACACGAAGAGTGTTGGAAGACCAAGCTCCTGTTGGACCGTCCTCTTGAATCAGGTGTGGGTAGGGGTGAGGGTGCCCAGACAATGTCTTCCCTGCCTACCTCCCTCCCCATAAGCTGTTCCAGAAACGGGGTCCCTCCTTTTGTCTATAGTTACAGGGCTGTCGCTGCCCCAGCTACTTTCTCTGACTCTGCCCCTGCACCCACTCCCTAGCCCCTACCTCCTGGTCTAGATTTTCCCTACCTTCCCACCCTTAGCAGTCTACTCTCTTTCACCCAGACTCCTAGACCTATTTATCTCTGCTTATTGACATGACATAAAGAAGAGAAAACTGCTTATAGGGGGTGGGGAAAATGTTCTTTTTGGCCAATGAGGATACTGTTACTTTGAATTCTCCGTACCTTGATATATCCCTTCTGAGACTATCTCAGGCCCTAGATTCTAGAAGGTAGCCACAAGCTACTTCCATTTTTGATTAGTCCATGGATGTGAAATCTTACATAAATATGGCTACACCAATGATTCAGAACTGGAAGATGGCATCTCTTGCTCTAAATAAGCTCTCCTCTTAAACATTACTGTTTTGTCACTATGATCCAGTCAATTGTTTGGGGGTTTATTAGGGTCTTTTCAAATGTAAGAAAATGCTACAGAAAGAATAAACAATATCTAGAGGGTTGTCAAGAACGCACTATGTGAAGACTGTGTTCAAATCCACCTCAAATGAGTGCAGGGGTCACTAGGTGTCACTTATAGTATATAGACCGAGGAAAGGCCAAGCAATATGATTCAAATAGGTGGAATTTAGAAAAGGGTGCAGCCAGAAGGGACCAAGGGGTCAGGGCCTTGACACACAGGGAAGAGATGTTCTGTGGGCTGTGGCATCAGGGCAGTCTTCTATTGGAAGAACTGTTTCATTTTACCCCAGAGGATGACGCAGAGTAGGCATACGGCACAGTGAAAATCATAAACACAGAGTGGGGTTGGGGAAGGGCATGAGTGAGGAGCAAGACCAATCACAGGCAGCAATACCCTGGGATTCCTGCCCCTGACCCAACCACAGACGGAGTAAGATGGACTGATAAACTGAGTACAACGCTGTGGGCTACACATCCTCACTGGCCAGCCCTTCACGCTTGACTTCTACTGTTGTACCCACAAATCTGGACAGCTCAAGTATTTTGTTAAAAACAGCAAAGGAGGGGCTGGAGAGATTTCTCAGCAGTTAAGAGCACTTGCTGCTCTTGCAGAGGATGAAGGTTCAGTTCCCGGCACCCACAGCCACCTTTAACTCTGGTTTCAAGGGATCCAACACCCTCTTCTGGTCTCCTGGGCACTGTATGCACGTGTTGCCTATATCTACAACCTGGCAAGACACTTGTATGCATAAAATAGCAACAAAGAAATCGTTTTTTAAAAAAAATAGTAGAGGAGCATAAATAGACACAAACTGGCAGATGAGCCTACACAAGTCCACTTCGCAAGCTGGTGATGAATGGTCGTGCAGAACCCATGCTAAACCCCTCCCTGTGCAGCACTGGAGCTTCCTGAAAGATGTCACTCATTGCAGGGCAAGGATAAGACTGCTTGAGGAATTGGGTTAGGGAGGAGCATGGGGCAAAAGAACCCTGGTATTGGCACTGTGGGCCAGACACTTAAAGTTGTATTGGGTTAGCTTGAGGCAATTGCTTTAGGCGCAGGTCAGGGGTTGTTTTCTGTTGAGCAATTAAAAAGAAGTCAGTGAGGGAAACTCGGGTGGGCAGCATGCTCATCTCCACTCCAGTGCACCAGGGAACATCCAGAGCTGATGGCTGTCTTGCTTAAGTCGCTTCAGAAGATTGGTATTCAAAGGTGGGGGTTGAGAGTCCCTCTGGGTATCTGATTTTAGCTTTACTGGTTGGAACGGTCTAAAGCAGTGGTTCTCAGCTTGTGCGTCCTGACCCTTTGTGGGTAGAATAACCCTGTCACAGGGGTCACCTAAGGCTATCAGACAACACAACCCATAACTAGCAAACTTACAGTTATGAAGTAGCCATGAGATAATTTTCTGGTTGGGAGTCAGCATAACATGAGGAACTGTATTAAAGAATTGGAGGGTTAGAAAAGTTGAGAGCTATTGCTCTAGAGTGACCTGGCTTGACGCTATAGCAGGATGGATCAGCAGATAATTTAAATGTATGTCTCCAATAACCAAAACTAACTAACTAACCAACTAACTAACTAACTAACTAATAAATAAATAAATAAATAAATAAATCAGCATATGGGCAGTTTTTAAAAATGTCTCAACCGGTGCTAATAGATTTACATTAAACTGGCCATGGTGTGATTAAACTAACAGTAAAATAAAAAATATAAAAAATTCATTTATTAAAATTTAAGCACTGGTCTTTTTTATATTTGTTAGTTATGCACATGGAGGTTGAAGGACAAACAATTCTCAGAAGAAGAAATTCAAATGGTCAGCAAATAAAAGCACTTGAAACTTTTTGATACTAGACTTTAAAGTTCTCATGTACATGGTGACTGGGGACCAGTAAATTAGCTCAGCTGGCAAAGGTGTTTGCTGCATAAGCTTGACCACACGCATCCGATGTCCTGAACTCACATAAAAGTGGGAGAGGAAAACTTCACACAGTCGTCCTCTGACCTCCCTATGGACAGGCACATGCATGGAAGCCCACGTCCCCAACCCCTAGACACATAAATAAATAAAAATTGATAATTGAATAGTGTTGGAAGTGTTGACTTAACTTGATTTTTTTAAATTTGGTATACTTCTTTTTTATTATTCTTTTATCATTTTTAGAAAGGGGTAATGGTATGTTCATATATTTTTTTTAATTAGGTACTTTCTTTATTTACATGTAAATTTCTCCTTTCCCAGTTTCCCCTCCAAAAAACAAACAAACAAACAAACAAAAACAACAAGAACAAACTCCTGTTCCCCATGCCTGCCACCGCACCCTCTCCCACTTATTGGCCCTGGCATTCCCCTACACTGGGGCACAGAACCTTCACAGGGCCGAGGACCTCTCCTCCTATTGATGATCAGCTTTGCAATCCTCTACTATACACATGCTGCCAAAACAATCAGTCCCACCATGTATAGTCCTTGGTTGGCGGTTGGGTCCCTAGGAGCTCTGAGGGTACTAGTTAGTTCATATTGTTGTTCGTGACTTAACTTGATTTAATGATCTCACAGTATATATACACATCGAAATGTCACATTAATACAGCATCCATATCTAAAAATGTTGCCAGTTATGAAAGTATTTTAATAAATCAATATCATCAGGATGAAATGAATATAGATTAGTTAAAAGAGAGCATTAATACCAGAGCTGAGAAAGAGAACATCAAATGATAAAAATATTTTGAAAAGCTACCAAATAGAATACTCAGACGTATAATGTATCACTGTGTTAAAAAAAAAAAAAGGCAACTTAGTTATTCAACAAATGTGTTCTCAGTAGAGAAGTAACCTGGGAACCTGGTGGCAGCAGAATATCTATAAATGTTCCTTAAATATTTATTCAGTTGGCTTAGGACACCCTGGGAAATGTTTGAGAGTTAGAATAAACACGGCCTATATGATAGCTAACATTGGAAGCTCGGCCACATGCAACCCCACTAAAAAGAATAATTAAAACCTAAAACTGTTGAAGAAGTATAGTTAAAAGAAGATTCCTATGTCTGGGGTAGGGAAGGTAACAGGTTTAAAAAATTATTGGTGCTGGGTGAGTGGGAATGTGTCTCTGTGGTATAGTGCTCACCCAGAATGTATGTTCCTAGGTTTGATTACCAACACCCAAAAGAAATAAAACAATTAAGACATAGCCAGGTGTGGTGGCACATGCCTTTAATCCCAACACTTGGGAGGCAGAGGCAGGAGAGTCTTTGAGTTGGAGGCCAGCCTTGTCTTACAGAGAGTGTTCCAAGACATCCAGGGCTACACAGAAAAATCCTGTTTGGAAAAACAACAACAATAACACACACACACACACACACACACACACACACACACTCCAATCAAAACCAAAACCCCAAAATCAAACCCTCCCCAAAACTGAAAAAACGCCAGACATAGCCTTCCAGTTTCTGTCTGCTCCTGGAGCTGATCCTGTGCCACAGTGCTCTATACCCAAATACTGCCAGGAGAGAGCTGGTCTCCCAGGAGTACTGACACACAGACTTGCAGGAGGGACAAGCCATAGTCAGTGAGAGCAAGACCAGCTAACACTACAGATAACCAGATGACCAGAGGCAAGGACAAGAACATAAGCAACAGAAACCAAGGCTACTTGGCATCGTAAGAACCTAGTTCTCCCAACACAGCGAGTCCTGGATACCCCAACACTCCAGAAAAGCAAGATTCTGATTTGAAAATCACACCTCATGATGATGATAGAAGACTTTAAGAAGGGCATAAATAACTCCCTTAAAGAAATACAGGAGAACACAGGTAAACAGCTAGAAGCCCTTAAAGAGGAAACACAAAAATCCCTTAAAGAACTACAGGAAAACATGACCAAACAGGTGAAGGAATTGAACAAAACCATCCAGGATCTAAAAATGGAAATAGAATCAATAAAGAAATCACAAAGGGAGACAACCGTGGAGATAGAAAACCTAGGAAAGAGATCAAAAGTTATAGATGCAAGCATCACCAACAGAGTACAAGAGATAGAAGAGAGAATCTCAGAGGCAGAAGATACCATAAAAAACATTGAAACAACATTAAAAGAAAATGCAAAATGCAAAAAGCTCCTAACCCAAAACATCCAGGAAATCCAGGACACAATGAAAAGGCAAAACCTAAGGATAATAGGTATAGAAGAGAGTGAAGATTCCCACTGTACTGGCTGGTTTTGTGTGCCAACTTGACACAGGCTGGATTTATCACTGAGAAGGGAACTTCAGTTGGGGAAGTGCTTCCATGAGATCCAGCTATGTGGCATTTTCTCAATTAGTGATCAAGGGGGTAGGGCCCCTTGTGGGTGGTGCCATCCCTAGACTGTAAGTCTTGGGTTCTATAAGAGAGCAGGATGAGCAAGCCAGGGGAAGCAAGCCAGTAAGGAACATCCCTCCATGGCCTCTGTGTCAGTTCCTGCTTCCTGACCTGCTTGAGTTCCAGTCCTGACTTCCTTTGGTGATAAACAGCAATGCAGAAGTAAGCTGAATAAACCCTTTCCTCCCCAACTTGCTTCTTGGTCATGATGTTTATGCAGGAATAGAAACCCTGACTAAGACACCAACTTAAAGGGCCAGTAAATATCTTCAACAAAATTATAGAAGAAAACTCTTCCCTAACCTAAAGAAAGAGATGCCATGAACATACAAGAAGCCTACAGAACTCCAAATAGTTTGGACCAGAAAAGAAATTCTTCCTCTCACATAATAATCAAAACACCAAATGCACAAAACAAAGAAAGACTATTAAAAGCAATAAGGGGGAAAGGTCAAGTAACATATAAAGGCAGACCTATCAGAATTACACCAGGCTTCTCCCTAGAGACTATGAAAGCTAGAAGATCCTGGGCAGATGTCATCAGACCCTAAGAGAATACAAATGCCAGCCCAGGCTACTATACTCAGCAAAACTCTCAATTACCATAGATGGAGAAAAAAAGATATTCCATGACAAAACCAAAGTTACACAGTATCTTTCCACAAATCCAGCCCTACAGAGGATGATAGATGGAAAACGCCACAACAAGGAGGGAAACTACACCCTAGAAGAAGCAAGAAAGTAATCTTCTTTCAACAAACCCAAAACTCAGCTGTATAACCATTCGAGAACCCCCACCTGCGTACTCCAGCAAACACACACATGCTTGCTCACAGCATTTTGCATGTTGAGAAACATAAGCCATCCAGGACTGGGAGTTGGCTCATGGTAAAGCATCCATACAGCAGGTTTGGATCCTCAGCACTCATGTAAATGCTGGGTGGGACCTGGGGTCCTGCTTGTGATCCCAGGTTGGGGAGGTAGAGATGATGGATCAGTAGAGCATAATGGATAGATAACTCTGGCTTCGACTGAGAGACCCTGTTCAACATGTAAGGTGGGGAGTGGTTGAAAACCAGTGTCAACCTCAGCCCTCTACAAGCACATACACTGCCATACATGCTCACTCACACATGCAAACATGCATGCACACTTGCATGCTAGCACACACATGCACATGCAAAAAGAATTGTAAGCTATCTAGATGGCAGAACAGAGATATTGTGGTTATCTATACAATAGATAGCACAGGAATAAAAATCACATCACAGAGAGAAAGACACACACACACACACACACACACACACACACACAGTACAAGTGTGAATGCACGTTTGCAAGGGAAAGAGAGAGAGAAAGAGAGAGAGAGAGAGAATTTTAGAAATGGCTTTTTTACATAAAATCCAGCACTTGGGAGGCAGAGGCAGGTGGATTTCTGAGTTTGAGGCCAGCCTGGTCTACAGAGTGAGTTCCAGGACAGCCAAGGCTACACAGAGAAACCCTGCCTTAAAAAAATGATAATTAAAAGATATGTTTGGCCAAACATGGTGGCCCACACCTTTAATCCCAACACTTGGGAGGCAAAGGCATGCAGATCTCTGTGAGTTCAAGACCAGTATTGTGTACATGGTGGGTTCCAGGACATTCAGAGCTAAGTAGTGAGACCCTGGCTGTCAAAGCCCCAATATATGAGGAAATATATTTTTGAAAATATGAAGAAATGAACGAGGCTGTTAATAATAGATGAGCCTTTGAGGGATTTGAGGAGATGAGATTTGGAAGGAGACAAAGAGCTTCAGGGGGTGGAATGTACTCTTTTGACCTCAGTGTTAGCTTAGTGAGTGGGCACTCGTAGTTTAGTCTGGTAGAATATTAATCTTTAATGACTATCTCAACATTATTTTTTACACATGTTCTCATAAGAGACATTCTGCCCTTTCTCTTCTCTCAGAAACAGAACTAGTCAACCCTAAAGCCATTAGATAGGGCAGATCAAGGTAGGTATCTGCCCTGAGGGGAAGGGTTCAAGGGCCCCAGTGTGGGCGTCAGAGCTGGAACAGGTTGGAGGGCATCTGTGTAGGGGGGCTGTTGGCACCCAGAGCAGAACCAGTTAGATGTGGAAGGTGCCCCGCAGTGCAGGGGCAAGAAACAGTACAGAGCGAAAGTTGTCCCCCATGAGGCAGAGGGCAGGGGGAGCAGCCTAGCACAGGAGGAGCACCCGAGTCGTGTGACAAGGGTGTCTATGCAGGAATGCAGCCTGGTGAAGAAGCTGGGCTCTGGACAGTTAAGCTCTTCACATCAGAGGAGGCCTGGTATAGAATGTGGTAGCTGCAAGGGGGGTGTCCATCAGGGTGTATGTGGGAGAGCAAGACCCACTAAACAAGATGCAACCTCAGTGTGGTCCAAAGGATACCCAGGTAGATGTGGGGTGTCAGAGCCCAAGAAGACTGAGAACATACAGCTGCCACAAGGAATAATAGCCCATCACAATGCCAAGGGCTTCCCCAGAGCAAGGGTGTCATGAGCTAAGCAGATCAAAGAGGGAGCTGATTTCCAGAGATGAACTGATGTGGTCATGGGACCCTAATCAACTGAACTGGGCGTCTATAGATCAGATGAACTGGGCGTCTATAGATCAGATGAACTGGGCACCTGTAGATCAGATGAACTGGGCGTCTATAGAGAGAATGTCCCAGGGTAGAACATGCTTCATCAATGTATAGCTGGATGTTTTCTCATGGACATGTGTGTGCACACACACGTTTATATGTGATATATAACATTGTTGACATTAGAAGGAGGTAATAATAGCACATTACGTTGTTCACCACAATTACTCATTCCACAGGAGGACTGCACATTGCCCTTTGACTCCTGGAACCTATGGGAGGAATATGCAGCCCTGCACCACTGGCTTCAGCCAATGAAATATTGGCAGAGGCAGAAGTAACCCAACTGTTGGGAGATGTGTTTGCCACTGCACACACATCCTTAAATGATTGCCAAAGCATTGGTACCAGACTGACACATAGTTTTTAGTTAGCAGGTGAATTTACAAGTACAGAATCTTTGAATAATTCAGAAAGATTCATACAAAAGAATCCCTTAATATTATTGAAATGAATCCTCATATATCATTAATAACTGTAAATGTCAATTAATGGGTAAATATTGCTATACTGGACTTTTAAAAAAAGATTTATTTTTTCATTCATGTGTATGTGTGTCTATGTGAGTGTACACCATATTGTGTGTCCTTGCAGACACACACCAAGGCCTCCGTGGTCCATGTTGAGAATGCTTGGCATGATTAAGAGAATAAACGAGTGTCATTGGCTCTTTGTCAAGATTTGAATGTAGTATTTGTTCAGTTTCATCCTCTGTTTTTTAAAATTTTAATTAAAATTTTTTTTATGTGTATAGATGTTTTGCCTGCATGTGTGTCTGTGCAGATCATATGTGCGCTCAGTTCCCACAGAGGCCAGAAGCTGGTGTGTCAGACACCATGTGGGTTCTGGGAACTGAACCTGGGTCCTCTAGAACCACTGAGCCATCTCTCCAGTCCCTTGCCCTCCATTCTTGATAACCTTTCTTCTGCTTGATAAGATCTATTGAAGATATTTTCCACTGTGTCTTAAAATTTACTTTATTAAAAATCTTGATTTCCAACATTTCCATTTTTTTCAAGAATTCCACTTTCCATGATGGATGTATCTTCCACGTAGCTGGCTTGCTCATTCGCACTGCCGCTTTTCTCGTCCACACTGCTGGCTTTGTCCTTGTGTGACACTGGCTTCCCTCTTCAGGCTCTGGACTGAATTAATTTGCTCTGTTGTGTCCTTTCTGTTGTTGTTGTTGTTGTTTTTAATTTAGATTTATTTATCTTGCCTGCATGAGTGCTCTGCTTGAATGTAAGCAACGTGTGTTGTGTGTGTGCCTGGTGCTTTGGGAGGTTACAAGAGTACAAGAATTACTGGTGTGAGTTACCATATGGGCACTGGAATGTGAACCCAAGTCTCCCACAAGAGTGACAAGAGCTCTTCTTAGCTACTTAGCCATCTCTTCAGCCACCCATCGATCATTTTTAACTAATAAACTTTATGTATGTGTTTGCATGTGCAGTATATCAGTATGTTAGGTATATGCATGTATGTGTACATATGTATGTGCACACACGTGTGTGTGTGCTTGCATGCATCTATGTGTATGCCCAGAGAGTAGGGGCTGTTGTCATGTGTCCTCTATTGATCTCTGCCTTATTCTCTTGAGACAGCAACTCTCACCACACCTGCAGATCTTTGAGCTAGACTGACAGCCAGCAAGCTCCAGCAATCCTCCTGTCTCCACTCTGCTTCAGCCCTCAGGTAACAGGCGTGCTGTAGCAAGCTGGGCTACAATTTGCTTTTCACCTGTGTGCTAGGGCTCCAAACTCAGGTCCTCCCGCTTGCTTGGCAAGTGCTCTGACCCATCTTAACCATCTCTATAGCTTTTTGCCTTTCACCTCTCCTTTATGTGTGAGTACACTGTTGCTGTCTTCAGACACACCAGAAGAGGGCATCAGATCCCATTACAGATGGTTGTGAGCCACCATGTGGTTGCGGGAATTGAACTCAGGACCTCTGGAAGAGCAGCCAGAGCTCGTAACCACTGACTCGTCTCTCCAGCCTCTATTTCAACATCTTTAATCCAGTAGTTAAGGAGTTTCATGTTTTGGAGCCGCCATGCTACCTTGGCATGTTTCATGTTTCTTGGGTTTTGTGTTGCACTCTGGACACATGCTAGTTTTGATTTTTCTTCCTGTGTTATTTGTCTTGTTGTGGAGCAGCTCTGATTTTGATCCTCTGATCCCCGCACCACTCAGTGAGTCGAAAAAATCTAACAACAGCAGCATCAAACTGTTAAGGGCCTGGAAACACACTTCAAATCGATCATCACTCACTAATCCAGCATCAATAACTAGAAAACAGTCTAACTAGCATGGAACATGCTATGAAACTAAGAGAGTGACTAACTAATAACTACTTTTTGTTTGTTTTTGTTTTACTTTTTATTGGCTCTTTGTGAATTTTATATCACACACCCCAATCTCACTCAATCCCCCTCTTCTCATACCCACCCCCCACCTCTGTAACACCTCCCCCCCACCAACAGAGAAAAAACAATCTTGTTGTGGAAGTTGTGGTGTATTCCTTTTGTCCATACTTCTTTGCTTGCAAATGCTCATTACAATGAGTTGTTGGTCTGGTACAAAGTCTTCAGGTTCTGGATCCTCACTGGGACTCCTCTCAGGTATCCTGTTGTTGCTCTGTGTTATGGAGATCCTGTAGTTTTGGTCCCTTCACGCTCTCCAGAAGTTCATCAGTGGGGTAGATGTTGGGGTGGGCCAATTCAAAGCCCAGATGAGAGACGTCTGACCTAGGTAGCTCACCAGCTAACTCCCTGCTCCTTCTCTCACACCAGGAGAACACACTCACCATAACCCTCACATCCAGGCCCGGCTCTACTGTACAGCCTCGGCCAGGGACTGGGCCTGGTCTCCCAAGTGCTGCAGCTGGTGAGGGGCAGGGCCAGCTCTCCCACTCTGATGGCCTCAGTTCTCTGGCCTGTTGTAGATGGTGAGAGGAAAGTGGGGAGACATCTTCCTCCTGAGTGCTGCAGCTGGTGAGGGGCAGGACCAACTTTACCGCTCTCGTGAACCCAAAGCCTGGTCTCCCGCCTGCCACAGGTAGCAAGGGGTGAAGGGGAGAGAAAGGTATCTTGCCCTCACCCATGCCATCACATGGGAGGCAAATGGCAGGATCAATTCTCCCACATTCATACCCACAATTCCCACAACCAGGGCCAGCTCTACCGTGCTAGGTGATGTTCGGGGCCCACTCTCCCAAGTATTGCAGCTGGCGAGGGGTGAGGGTGGCTCTCCTGCTTCCATGCCCTGGGACCACTCTCCTATGATACCCAGGTGAGGGGTAGGGCCAGTCCCGCACAGCCCTCACATATCAACATGACCCTGGATGGTGGACCAGAGCAGGGACATCTGTCTGGCCTTTGATGGTAACACTCCCTGCTGCTGCAGAGTCATGGACCCAGACAAGGCCCCTGGTGGCAGCACAGGCCAGGACCCCACCGTGGTCCCAGGCAGCATCACCAGCTACTCATATCAGGCTGTCCCTCACTGCCCTCAAGCCCCCGGTTCTGCCTCTCTTCATTGTGCCCACATCCTTCTGTTTCTCTTTCTCATCTATTTCTCTTCCAATAACTTGCTCCTCTTAGTGGTGCCTTGGGGGTCTCTGAGTGTCTAGAGTCATCTCAGGAGTGGTCTCAGGAGTGCTATGGCATTATGTCACCAGGCAGGGGTCATCTTGGGCATGGTCTGCTCCCTCAGGCCTGGGCAGGGTTTGACCGCTGGTCATCTCAGGCCAGCTCCCTGCCTGGACCCGTGGTATTCGTCTTGGGCTAGGTCCTTGCCCAGGCCACTGCATGATCCCCTGTGGGGTTTGTCTATCTCCTGCCCCAGGCTGAGAACCCAGGTGAGGTTCTTCCAGTCTCGGACTTTCTCTTGCTAGTCCATGTGGCCTCAGGCAGGGTTATGCCCTGGGAACCTGTCTGGACTGGTGGTCACCCCAAGTTTGTTCCCCACTCCCCCACACCCCAGGGAATGTTAGGCTATTAGTCGCTCAGATGTTCCTAGGTCAGAACACTGAGCATAGACATGGTCTCTCTCCTCTCTGCCACCTACTGATGTACGTGCGACACAGCAGCCACACCTGCAATGCCTCTAGGGGCAGGTTGGTTTTGGTTTTTAAAGATGAGGTCTCACTATACAGCCTTAGCTGAATCTTGAAAGATCATTGTTGTGCATGCTGGTTTTGAACTTGGATTGATCTTCTTTCCCCTGTCTTTCAGATACAGTTACTACTCATGGCCTATTAATAACTAAATTCAAATAGCCTTAGTGTCCCCCGTCAAATGACACTCACTAGCAGACTGGCTGTCAAGAAAGATAGCATCTCTTGTTGCCTGCAAGAAATGCAACCGACTGGCAAAAATAAATACAGCTTTATGGTGAGAGAATGGAAGGTGGCCAGGCAACTGAAACTGGGAAGCAGACGCGTGCAGACTTCGATCCAAACTTAGAAGAAGCAAAAAAAGGTCGCTTCCTGTTGATTAGGGGAACAATTCATCAAGAGCACAGGATAACCTTTGACATGTATGGATCAAACACTGGTGCCTGCAGTTTCTTTAGACAAACAATACTAGAGGTAAGTGCAAAGACTGACCTCAACACATCGATAGTGGGTGACTAATAACCCATTCTCGCTGGCTGACAGGTGTAACTTTAATTTCTTCAAACCTTATTTTGAATGATGGTTCTTAAACTCTTCAACCTCTCTTGTAGCCCACCACCCACCAGAAGTAGTAGGAAAGGAAAGGATACGGGGGAGTGGACCTGTTTAGAAAGGTTCTTTGGAGCAACTCCTGTCCATGTTGTCTGGAAATCGGCAGTTCAGTTCGCAGGTTAGCAGCAGCAGCTTGATCCATTCGCAAACACTTCACGGATGCACCAGCAGCCCAGTTCAGTAGAGCTGGGATAGCAAACACAAATCAGCAGTGGTGGCACTACCTAGCAGAGACGGTCAGGCCTTGGCTGGGGTCAACAGGAGGGAGCAGGAGGAATGACAGAAGTTCTCTGCTGTGCCTTTCTCAGAGAGACCCACAAGTGTCGCACAGCTAGCTATATGAACACGCCTAGCTCAGCCTTGGTCACTGTCTGTTGAGTCCTACTTAAACCCTCTAAACATCATATGTGCTCCACGGGCCTTGCCTCACCACAGGTCTTGCCTCAGCACATGCGTCTGTCTCAGCTGACATCACTCAGCCAATCAGCCCGAGTCTGAGGAAGTGGCAGGAAACTGCACCACACCACCAGAAGATTTTTGAGGCATTTCTCTCTCTATGGAGTCCAGACAAGTGGAGCTCAACTATGCAATGTAAGGTGGACCAATACATGTGTGTTGTTAGCAAAGAATCCTTCAAGTGTCCTTTCACATGCTTGCTTTAGCAGAACTTCCTCTCTCCTGTGCCTGCTTCAGAGAAGTGTTCCTTCACGAGTCTGCCTTAGCCTTTCACACCTGTGTCCACTTTAACGAACTTACTTCATGTGTTTGCCGCAGCAAAACACCATCCAACCAACTTTCCAAAGAACCCTTAAGTTTCCACTTCAGACAGGTGATCTAGTTACAAAATAACATCAGTATTAAAGGCATTCTAGAGCAAATGGACTTAACCAACATTCCAGAATATTCCATCTCAACTCTTCAGTATACAGAACTTTCTCTAAAATAGACACGTAGCAGGTTTTGTTTTGTTTTGTTTTGTTTTGTTTTGTTTTTTGGTTTTCCCAGACAGGGTTTCTCTGTGTAGCCTTGGCTATCCTGGAACTCACTCTGTAGACCAGGCTGGCCTCGAACTCAGAAATCTGCCTGTCTCTGCCTCCCAAGTGCTGGGATTAAAAGCGTGTGCCACCACTGCCCGGCACGAAGCAGGTTTTAACACATAAGAAAATTGAAGCTGGGAGTGATAGTCCCCCCACTTAGTCCCAGCACTTGGGAGGCAGAGGCAGGAGGTCTCTGAGTTCAAGGCCAGCTTAATCTATAGAACTAGTTCTAGGACAGCTAGGGCTACACAGAGAAATCTTGTCTTGAAAGAAACGAGAGAGAGAGAGAGAGAGAGAGAGAGAGAGAGAGAGAGAGAGAGAGAGAGAGAGAGA
>JADRCD010225262.1:13577-24847 GCA_019843815.1 Montemys delectorum | reverse complement strand
ACACACACACACACACACACACACACACACACACATATAAAGACACACTAAAAGAAGTTAATCCACAATTTTAGAATGCTTCTTAGAAGAAACATAGGTTAGCAGAAACCACAATACCAAACATGAACAATCTCCTTAGGATAGGTTTGTCATAAACATGACAATTCTTTTTTTTTTTTTAAAACAAAATTTAAAATTAAAGTGAAAAAATTGGATTTAATGAGTCCAACATCTACACAGATAATCAATACAGAGTAAACTAGGGAATAGTTAGGACTTGCATCATCTAAGTTTTTCAAAATCAATAAAGCAAAGAGAGATAAGCTAAAAGGAAAAGTGACAAGGGTCTACAATTGACAAATACAAATAAAAATATACCTCCCCTATTTCAACAACAGAAAAGTAGAAATTGGAGTAAAGCAGTTCAGTTTTTTTAACTTCAAAGCGATTAAATGTCAGATATTAGCCATTTACATGGCCGAGCACCTTGTCTTCTTTGCACGCTGAACAGGATCAGCAATCAGCACAGCTATTTCCCAGGCTCTGTTAAAACTACAAATGTACATTTGCTAGATTTGCTTATCAAATGGAGCACTCGAATCCTGTCTGTTATTTCGGGAAGCAGAAATATGGAGTGAGTAGATTGCTGTACATTGTTATGATAAATGTTTCATACCATGGTTAGACAAAATCAAAAAGGACAAAATGTCCAAACAAATAAAGATTGCAAATCAGTGCAACATAATATCTGGAAGAATTACAATGGAAAACAAAACTACAATCTTACAAATGTAAATAGAGAAGAGCAGTTCTAGATACAAGTATGTGCACTTTACATTGCTTTTCCTAAAGTAATGTCTGTGCAGCTATACATTTCATTGAGAAGTGGAATCCACGTTGCTTGCCTTTGAATCTGTGAGTTTGTAACTATTTCTTTCATTTTTAAAAGTTTTATTAAAAAAAAAGGAAAAAAAACCCAAAGAGTACACATAGAATGACCCATGGCTCCAGCTTTATATTTAGCAGAGGATGGCCTTGTCAGGCATCAGTGAGAGGATAGGCCCTTGGTTCTGTGACAGCTCAATTCCCCAGTGTAGAAGAATGCCAGGGACGGGAGGTGGTAATGTGTGGGTGGGTGGGTAGGGGAGCACCCTCATAGAAGTAGGGGGAAGAGGGATAGGATAGGGAGTTTCTGGAGGGGAAACTGGGAAAGGGGATAATATTTGAAATGAAAATAAATAAAATATCCAATAAATATAAATAAATATTAAAAACAGAACTGCTAATATTTAAAAAATGCACATATACATAAAGAATAAAAAAGAAAAAGAAAAAGAAAGGCTTGTCATGGCTATCCAAGTTACTCTGAAAATGATAGAAATTATCAGTATAGTCCTCAGTGGCTTCTCAGGATGTGAAGTTGTTCCCCTAATGTAGACGGCAGTGCTCTTAAGATGCGACTCAAGAGGGATAACTGCAGGTGTATCTGACCTGAACCATTTTTTTCCCTGTAATCTGCCATGTATGATTCCAGAAATTATCATGTGAACTGTAAAGGGATAGAATGAACTTAGTCTTTCACAGCTGCAGTGCACATGAATCAGGATAATTATATCATGGATATATATATATATCCATGATATAATTTTATATATATATACAAAAAGTCTCACTCACATGCAGGTGACAAGCAACCATCATTGAGGTGGACTTAAGCCCCAATCAGCAGGTGAGAAATCATGTCTGGTTTGAAACCTATACATCTTCCTGGAGTTAGTGAGGTCCTAATGACATGAATCTGTATTTATATGCAAGAAAATATCAAACTTAATCATTGATATTATCATTAAAATTAAAAAGAGTAATCAAGATAGGTTAGATGGGGTTTATTGGAATTTCATGATTGCAATCTTTCAGAGTTTTCACTTCCTAATCCAAGCTTAACATATCAAAAATGTGCTGTTTTTATTGGACAGTGAGTGATTTCACTAACATATTCAATAATTGTGTTGTACCCAAGTACAATGTGTGTGTATACACACACACACACACACACACACATATATATATATATATATATATATATATATATATATATATATGTATATATATCTCTGGGATATATATGTATATATATCCCAGAGATGATTAGCATTGACTAGGACATTCTTGAACCATTCCATGTCATGTTCCTGGCACATCTCTCTTCCCTTACATTTTGTCCAAGTTAATATTTTCAAGGATTGTATTGGTTTTTCTCTCCTGCCTCACTTTGAAATATGAGAGTCACTCAATCTCCATATTCTCCTTTGGGGGTTACATGTTTTCTCCTGACTGATTTTAACACAGATGCTAATGCTTTGCATATTTGTGTCTTCAGTTCAGAGTGACATTTCTTGAATATGACATTTCTTGAATATGTTAAGTACCATTTGAAAATAACATCTCCTAGTATTTCATCAACCACTAACTCATGTTGACTCTTATCTTCTAAATGTCACAACCTTCTTTCCACTTTGGTATAAAACTTGATTGCTATTATGCTAAACAAACTACATTTTAAACATTCATAACAAATGTTGATTAGAATTCCAGAAAGCATACTGCGTATTTTCAATTCATTATATACAGTTCAAACAGGTAGCATTGCTAGAACTACAAATCTCTTCAAGTAGATATGTCGCTTGCATATTTAAATCTTCCACTTTTCTCTGAAGAGAAATGTCAAACTATAAATTTTATTTTCTTACATTATCAATTTCCTGCCTGTCTTATTGCTTGTTTTGTGCCTCATTTCTGCCTGTCATTTCAGACCCAACCAGTGCTCCATTTACTTCATGTCTTTAGAGAGAGATTTCTACTATCTACGCTTCCTGCTTTACCTATGTTGCGAAGGACTCTTCTGACAGCATGCTAATTACCCAGAACTCAGATGAGTGGATGGGAACTATATTAAACATTATCTTGTATACCGCTGTTTTTTTTTCTTCAAAATCAGGATAGTTATTCTCTCCAGAATGGTAAAATTATAATTTATCTGTCTGTTTGCTTGAATGTCTCCATTGTGTTTGTGGGAGAAAGCGTGATCTTTAGAAAGCTAGATTATAGCATGGAATCCACTGTAATTTTACCTAACTATGCCAAATGTTGCTGCCTATCCACATGAAATAAAAAGAAAGAAGCAGAGCAGATACAAGTGAGTTTTAAAATATATTAAATGAACCCATGAAGTATAGAATTATTTTGCATATTACAAGGTTACTTAAATTTGTTCTGTAATTAATCATTTTTGATTCAGTTCAAATGGCAAAAGAAATACTCATATTAAGCTCAAAGTTATTCTTTAGGCATATAAATGTAGATTATTTCTTTTAATTTAAAACTGAATGTAGTATTCTACTCTCTACAGTAATGTGTGTTTTCCTTCATTTTTGCACACTTCAGTTACCTCTGATCACTAAATCTTTACCTAGGGTCATATATTTGCTCCTTGGACCAAACATCTAATTGTCCTTTTTACTCTCTGCTTTATAATAGCTGTCATTGGGTAATGGAAGAATCAATCAAACTTCTTTTATTTTTTTCCTCATGTGCCTGCAGCAACAGAACTTTATTATTTTTACTTCAGTGACACTGAGAGGCCCAAATCAATATTGACAAAACATCAGATCTCTTTGAAAAACTTTGATATGATAGCACAAAGAGCTTAACTATTTCACATCTTTTACAGGCATGGAAACACAAAATGTATTTTCCTCCAAACACATACCTCTTAATCTCTGGGAAGAATCATTTGGTTGAATTTGCATAGCAGTCACTGGAATTAACTTCCAAAGCACACCACCTGGATTCATCTTCATATCTGAGAACAGAATCTGGCTATACACAAAGGAAACTTTATAATCAGGTTTTCAAGATGAATATATCTCCAGAATGAGAAGTTAGTGTAGGAAGCAATCTCATTTTGTGCCTGCTATTGATAGAATACTTAAGTTTCTATCTGAAGCAGTAGAGAAATGTACTTGTATATGAATGGAAATGTTAACCCAGGAAATCATTCACACTGCAACATTGTTCTGCATTGATTCTGATCACTTGAAAATGATCTGAACTTGAACACGAAGACCTCCATCTCTTGGAATAGTCCTAGAACTATTCACTCAGTTTTAATTTCCGTAGTAACAAATCTTTGAAATATACCTGTACTTGAGTAGCTTGCAGAGTGTACTACTATGTCCCCTGAGTTCTCCTAAAAGTATTTCCCCAAACGCCAGCACCAGGCTTCTGAATTTTGTGAGATTTTTGTAGTTATCATAGCTTAGTTTGTTTTACTTTATCCATGAAAGAAGGTATTGGAAATTTTAGCTTTGTTTTTCAGAATATAGCTTTCAATAACCACATCTCCCCTCACTAGCTTGAGACCTAATGAAAACCAAATAAAACAGAATTTGTAATGCAGTAAACAGGAAGACAGATTACAGATCCAGAATTTTTAAGGATTTGTTTTGCTAAGTCTGTTTGCCTTGTATGTCATCTGCTCCTCAATGAAGCTTATGTTTTGATGAAATGCAATTCTGCTAAACACACAGCCTGAGATTTTGGCATCCTGTCTGTGCAAATGTGGATGCAAAGACAAATGTTGTTACTCATTAGCTTCAAAAGGTTTCAGATGTTCAACTACAACTCGAATGTCCAATCTTAATGTTCTGATCTTGTGTTATTACTTGAGATGTTATTTTCTTGATGAGGTTAGTTTTCTGAATCTGTATCTCAACTTTCATACAATTCTTTGTAATCAGTGACATTAGTATTTGAAATAACTGAATTTTATGTAAAAAATTAGTGTTTTAAAAATTTGTGTTTAAGGATTTCCAAGCATTTGCCTATTTATGATAGCACAATTGCTGCCATAACAAAACAGTAGCGTTTTTAAGAGGAAAATAGAGTTAGGGTACTGCTTGTGAAGGAATATTTTAATGAGTACTGCTTAAATAGACAGAGACACCTAGTCAAACTATATTCTCAGTAAAATTAATTTTCATGAGCTCTCAATGCAGAGATAAAATATTGATTTTACATGTACTGCCCAATGGTAGTTAGGTTAAAAATATAAGCTTCTTGAAAAATTGGCATCACAAGTTATAAAGAAAAATAGCTGCATACATGTATATATATATACATATATATACACACACATAATATATAGGTATGCATTTGTATTTCCTATTTATTGGTATCATTCCATGCATATTACCTATCTATGTAAAATATCAATGCATGACACATATCAGTGCACACATAAATATAAAACTTATTTGCATGTATTAATATTCGTATTATGTTTTCATATATATATTGTAGTTTATTTACTGATGTTCACTTATCACAATGAAACTTGGTATTTTCATGTGTCATATAAGTCAAACAAATTTTGTTATTACTTTTCTCTTTCCATATTCCCTCCTTTGTCCTGCCTTTCCATCCCCTTACCCATTACACTCTTCTATTCTAATTTGAAATTATATTAAAACAGAGAAATAATATCATCATCTTACTTTTATTCCCTCTATGCCCAAAGATTGAGAAAGGTTTCTGAAATTGAGTGATTTTTCTCTGTCCCTCTGAGTTCACATTAAAGCAGTTGTCAATAATATAATATCAGGCTGGTCTAACAAGAACAGGGAGAAACTATAATATACAGAGGAGGAACCACTCAAGGGAAGAAGCCCTTTAAGATATTCATTTTATTTTCAGCATAATTACTAATGTCATGGACTTTTTCACACTTTTCCAATTTCATACAATATAATTCCCAGTGTAAGTATTGGTTTTCCTAAATGGGCTCCTAGGCAACAGCCTGATGCTTTCTGCCTCATTTCTGCACTGCATGTAAATCAATCATGAATTTAAACCATCAACATCATCTGTAATATGATGCATAACAGTGATAAGGCAATGCAAATTTGCTTAAAACATCAATTTTCATGGGCATTATGTACTAATAGATTAAGCTTACTATGCAGTGAATATGTAGTATCAAGCTCAAGGCAATAATGAAAATATCAGTCTCTAGTTTTCTCTTTGGGAGAATTAAGTCCCTCTGTCTTATACTTGACTCTTGGAGCAAAAGTTCCATTTTTTTTCTATTTTTTTAATAATTTCTTTTCTGAGCTATGTTTCCATTAGCACAAGACATATACTGTGCTCATATACATTTAGGGAGCCATTGTATGTATTTTAAGATACATAAACCTATAAATGTAATAGGCTTGTCATATATTAGGGAGACAATGCTACAAATAGACATCTGACACCACCAAGTGGGATCTCTAATAACAAGAATGGCTTCCATCTTGTTGAGTCATTGGCCAGAGGTTCCTAATCCCCTTTCAAGCATCACAGGTTGTTGCCAAATTTATTAGATACTCTTAACAATATTATGCTAAGTTATTATTGTTTAAGATACAACTAACCCATATCATCAAACACAGAAGTTGAGCCTATGCTCAACTTGAAGCGTCATCTGTACTGAGTAGTATCCACAGTGTTGAAAAGTATCCTGCAAACTACTAGAGGGAAAACTAATCATTAATATCATAAATACGCTCCATGACCTACAACAATGACCTACCTGAGACATATAGTGGGGAAACATTGGCCCAAATGCTGTCACAGTAACCAGACACATTTTGATTTGACTTAAACTTGTCTCTATGAAGCTAAATTCAAACCTGACAAGGAGAATGAAGAAGACACTAAGATAAAAAGACCCTAGGCCTAGATAGAGAGTTATTACTATTGTTATGATAAAGGGACAGCAATAATGTGACCCATGATGACAAACTTCTATAACATTATTGTTTAGTCCTCATCAGAGACACTCCCTGAAGCAAATGCCAGTTAACACAGAGACCCACAACTGGACAATGTACAGAGAGTGAGAGACTTGGTATACTTTGTACTAATGGGATGGCTTCATCAAATTCCCCTTATGACTCAGGAATATATATGGATGAGGAGGTGGAAAAACTGTGAGAGCCTAAGGTGGCAGATTTCTGTAAGGAAATAGTATATCTCAGAAAAGAGCAAAAACAAAAACAAGAAAACTGTTATAATTAGGAACTCACAGAGACTATGAGAGTATGCTGAAGAACTATAAAACATGGAACTAGACAGCATCCCTCACTGACAAGTGAATACAAAAATCCTACTCCTAAACCAAGAAGTTACTTTTAATTGACACCTGCTCTGTAAGGGACAATAGTTTTCTCCAGTGACATCATGTGTATATCAGACAGACTCCAAGGCATATTCTCTGGCAAGGAGTAGTTGCTGAACATAAAACAGATTGAATGGGGTTTGATTGCTTGTTTAAGTAATTGTTTTTCTTTTCCTTTTGCTTTTTGTTTTGTTTTGATATTTCCAGTGATTTTTTTATTTTTGTCTTTGTTTTGTTTTTTGAAAGACACCAAGAGAAACCAGAAATTAGGTACTTAATAATATGAAGGAGATACATATTTATAAGCCCTCTCCCATACTGTTTTTATATTCACAATTTTTTCAAAATAAGCTTTATGAAACTTTTTCAGTAACATTTGTTTTATCATGAAACTAAAATCTATTTTGGATGATGCATAAATTGTTTCAGTTGTTACCAGTACATTTAATATTTGTAATATCTACAAAACATCATTTTCCATTTCAATAATCTGAAGGCAACCTGAGTTTCACATAAGGCCAAGCTCTAAAGTAAATTATTTGATAGAAACTTACCTTTGCAAAAGTATTTCAAATATTCATCATAATCTGAAGATCTGAAGACTTTTAGTTTTTCACAATAGAGAAATATATTCTGGAATGTAAAAAGAATATCTTACATCTATGTTACAGACATAAATATGAGCTGGAATACCATAAAATAATCCAAGATACTTTCAGTATTTAGGTATTGATAAAAAAAAACTATTACATTTTACATTTTAAGGAATAAATTTATCTAGTGGTGTGTATGTGTGTGTGTGTGTGTGTGTGTGTCTGTGTATGTGTGTATGTGTCTGTGTGTGTGTGTGCATGTGTGTATGTGTGTGTCTCTCTCTCTCTGTGTGTGTGTGTGTGTGTGTGTGTGTGTACAGACTGAGGTAGTCAAAGGGCAGCTTACAATGATTTGTTCTTCCTTCCACCATGATGTATTCCACAGCCCAAATGCTGCTAACTTTTCGTACTTTGTGGTTTATTTTATATCCAATAAATTTGCAAATCTGAACTATAAAAATTATCTATAAAGTTAAGATTAAAAAGAAATTTGTCGAAATCAATAAAGGATATCTTAGCTTGCATTCTAAAGTTGACTTTAGATTTTCAAAACTTGAAAATCATTTTAAAAGAAAAATATCTCAAAATGTAGAAAAGAAAAGAGAAAAATAGAAAAAGAAAAAGAACATAGACTCTGCTTGAAAAGTCCTTACAGAAAAAGAAGAATCTACACACTAAAGAAAATAAAATCCATCTGAACAGAAAGCCAAGAGAAATTTTGTTACTTGTTAATAGATAGAGAAGAACAATGATTTACACAAAGATATCCTATTTCATGTTTTGTAAATTCTCAAATAATTGTAAAGAAACATATCAAGTAGATCTTTTGTCCTTCCACGTGGAAACTTAGAACTTTAGAGTTTATGTCTGTGTTCATGACAAGAGTTTGGGTGTTGGTATTGTCATGACATTTTTAAAAAGCCTTCATGTTTGAGGCTGTTCCTTTCATATAGAGGTAACAAATACCTGGAGCATAGGGGTTGGTTGAATAAATCTGAGAGTGGAGCAAAATACCTGGATCTCAAGTGATTAGGAACAATGCTTTTAGGAGTGAGATTAGAAGAAAATTCATATAGGAGTAGAAAAGTCCCAAACATTTTCAAGGTTTCCTTCAAGGCTAATTAAAAGTCAACAAGTTCTGTAGGTAACTGAAAACAGGATATGTACTTTTACACATGGAAGAGCCCATCTATTGGCTGACACTACCTAGTGATCAGACCTGTAAACTTACTTGAAAGATAAAAGGTGGGATCTACGGTAGGACTTACAGTGAAGAAAGGAATGCATTCCATTTAAATTAAAATCTCAAATATTTTCATAATAAAAACTTCATAGACTCTATATGCAGAAACAAATACTTGCAACCTGACATAAAAATGTCTAGGTAGACATTGGTTTAATAGATCAGAGGAAAGATAAGATGAGTTTTGGGGTAATCATTAATGTTCCTCTATTTCACTCCTTGAGACAATTTAATGATCTTTACCTTGGAATACATACATATGTGTGTGTGTGTATGTGTGTGTGTGTGTGTGTGTGTGTGTGTGATATGTGTATTTATGTGTGTATATATATTCCATATATGTGTACAATTGAGTTCAAAAGGTATTGATAGGAATTTTAATATTTACAAAGAAAAAATTTACATGCAAATAACATTATATTTCATGGGCAAGTTATGTTCTTTTCAATCTTATATATCCAGTTATCTAAGAGAAACAAACGTTCGATATGGTTCAGAAAATAACATGAATTTACTACACACATTTAAGTTAGCTTTTCCTTAATGTACATTGTACATGATGTCAGTTTCTACCAAAAATTATCAAGAATGTAGTGATGCATACACCCTAGTTGTGAATTTTCAAATAGAATAAAAGGCAGTCGGCTTTTTGCCTCCCAATGATTCTAGCTGCCCCACTTTCTTATATCTCTTCAGGAGCTTAAATGTCCTTGTGTTTTCCCCTGCATCTGTAAAACTATAACCACAACATCGTTAGACTGCAACCTGTCCACAATTTCTTCTTAATTGCCTTATTATTCTTTTGGATCATTGACATAATCCAGAATGAAGTTCCTATACTAGGGTCATCCATTAAATCACACCTTAGTAGTAGTAGTTAAAGTAATATTATTAGAACAAGCAGTAATAGTGGTAATAATAGTGGAGCTATTGATCGTAGTCATTTACGAAATGTCCATCAAGAACTTTAAGGAAAAAACAGCCTCAACTTTATCTTCATTTCCTGATTATAATTGATAGAATTCTGTCATATTATGGCAGAATTTCATAATTATATCTTGGTCTATGGGACACTTTTTAAAGAAGACAGACAAATAAGACAAAATATCCCCTGTAAATTACATTCAAAGGAATATCATTTCTATTTTTTCAAAATGACATACACATTTACCATTTCATTGTTGTTAGTTGGAAGCACTTGTTGAGTATCATTGAATGTAAATCTAATACATAGAACCATTTTAGATGAATACCTAGTATCTGGAAATGAAAAGTTTACATTATCCAACTAATGGTTCTGTATTAAGTCATGAGCGAGCAGGCAAACACAGAAACTATTTATGGATCATATGAAGAGTGGTATCAAGGAAAAGACTGTGATGAAATTATTATTCTTCACATAGAGAAACAATATTTTTTAGATAAATTTCTGTTGCAATAACTATAGATTTTCCTTATGCCCCTAAATATTTTGCTAAAAATTACAGCCATTAAACACGTGTTTCTAACTTTGTCAACACTGAACCTCTTCAATAAAACTCACAAACTATGAGAGGCAAATAACTGATCTTTAGTGCTACTTCACAACAAAAAATATTTCACAGTAAGGGAGGTGACAGTAACAGCATGTTTATGTGTTTCACAGTGCTGAAAAATGCACTCACAACTAGTAGATGGCAGACCTACAGAAAGGGACGTCACAGTGGCTTTAGTCCACTAGGTGTTATCACCCCATTAGTCTTGTTTGTAGATGTGTAATTATTCCTTCTGATTAAAACAGTCCCTCTTGGGGAAGAGGGCGATGTGGGACTCATTAAGGTAACAAAAGTCATATAACTCTTGAGGCCACTTGGGGTTATATATGGGTAATGTTGCTGAGAAAGGGGAGGTGGGGTGGCTGTGTTGTGAAGGTGCCAGCAATTTGTGGAAAAGTTTCTGGCAGTGCCGCTTTTGTGAGTCATCACACATGTGGAGATAGTATTCCAATTTATCAGAAATCCCAGCCACAGTATTGGGATTGCACAGCTCCTGTTAATTCTTAACCTTGTAAGCCATGGTCCATAGGATTCTTCAATTTTACCACTCTTTCCAATAATGTGTTGGCCCAATAATGTTTTCAGTTAAAGTCCCAGCAGAATCTCCCTCTCCCTCTTTCTTTCTCTCTCTCTCTCTTTCTTTCTCTCTCTCTCTCTCTCTCTCTCTCTCTCTCTCTCTC
>JADRCD010225262.1:0-13177 GCA_019843815.1 Montemys delectorum | reverse complement strand
TCTCTCTCTCTCTCTCTCTCTCTCTCTCTCTCTCTCTCTCTCTCTCTTTTCTGAGACAGGGTTTCTCTGTATAGCCCTGGCTGTCCTGGAACTCACTCTGTAGACCAGGCTGGCCTCGAACTCAGAAATCCACCTGCCTCCGCCTCCCAAGTGCTGGGATTAAAGGCGTGCACCACCACCGCCCGGCAAATTAGGTTCTCTTTGAATGCCTTTATTTCCCTTTCTTTTAACCACAGTGTGGATCACATTACTACTCCTGCTTTACTCTGTTCCACCACTTGATTCTTTCATCCAATACGACTCATTACTACGAGTGGTCAAGCTACCCTGTCATTTCATCACTTCGTAGGCAAAGGCACAAGAACTGTTACAAAATCAAGATCAGATTCAGCTACATACGAGACTCTTTCTCAAAAACATACACATGAACAGGCAACAACAAAAGAGGCTTTAAAAATACTGACTCATTAATTACTCAGATATCCCATGATTTATTTTCATGTTTCTGCAACTATAAATATTGCTCTGCCAATAAATTACCATTTTGAGACCCACACATACATACTCAGACGTACAGAGAGATAGAATAGAAGTTATAGAGAGGTTAGCAATTCTATAAACAGTAGTATCAAAACCATAGGCCCAATGTGGGATCCAGCTCAAGGGGAGGTAGGTCCCAAGGCCAACACTATTACTGAGGCTATGGAGCGCTCACAAAAAGGGACCTAGCATGACTGCTCTCTGAAAGATGCAACAAGCAGTTGGAAGATTCACAGGCAGATATTTACACCCAACCAATGGACAGAAGCTGCTGGCCGCTGTGGTTGAATTAGGGAAAAGTGGGAAGAAGCTGAGGAGGAGGGTAGCTCTGTAGGAGGACCAGCAGTCTCAACTAACCTGGAGCCAAGACACTGGACCACCAGCCAGGCAGCAGACACTACTCTGAGGCCCCCAATGCATGTACAGCAGAGGAATGCTGGATCTGGGTTCAGTCAGAGAAGATGCACCTAACCTCAAGAGACTGAAGGTCCCAGGGAGTTTAGAAGTCTTGTGTGTTGGGTGATGGGTAGTGGGGGCATTGTCCTCATGCAGACCAGACCAGGGGCTGGGGGCACGGGGAAGAGGTATGAGATGTGGAACATTCAGAGGGTGGACCAGGAAGGGAACAAAATCTGGAGTGTAAAAAGAAAGAAAGAAAGAAAGAAAGAAAGAAAGAAAGAAAGAAAGAAAGAAAGAAAGAAAGAAAGAAAGAAAGAAAGATTAAAAAAACCCCATGTGCTCAAAGTTTTACTATTTCGCATTACATTTAGAATACTATGGAAAAATCTGAAGATTGTTTTTATTTCCACTTCCTCCTCATGTTTTAAAAAATGAATAATTTAACATATTTTAGACTTTCTTACTATTTTATTTTTATTATATATGAGTGTTTTGCTTGCATTTTTGTCTGTATACCACATACATGCCTATGCCTAGAAAGCAAGAAAAGTGTGTCAGATTTCCTGTTATTCCATGTGGGTACTAGGAATCATATACAGGTTCTCTGGTCAGAGACTAATTAAATTCAATGCTATGTCATCTCTCAAGCACCTAACTGAAAATGTTTTTGAGAGAGAAAATAAAAATTCTACAGTTTGTTCTTAAGTTCTCATTAAGAATTAAAATATAAAAGGTAGGCCATTGTTAGGTTTAGTTTAAAAAGGGATTATTTAAGCTTTCTTTTCTAATGTACTGACTAAATGACATTTAATTATTATTTGGAGTTCTCTAGTAGGGGTTGGATTTATGCCTAGGTATCCAAATTGTCTAAAATTGAGAGGTGGCTGTTATTACATTATTATCCTGAGATTGATAGATAAAAATGCTGCCATTTAAACATTTTCATAGTCACCTAATTACTTTGTAAATATGTGCTTTTTTATCTTGTGAGTCATTTTTTTTTTGCTTGATACATTTGGGTTTGAATTATATTGCTAGCTCCTCAATAATTTAGAAGTTCTGTCTTGATTGTTAAGCGTTTATTTGCAATGCTTTATGTTGCATTATATTTGCTTTTAACAAAGTTATGGAAATTAGTGAACACTAATCTATTTATATTTTTACTTTGATGTGAATATTTTTAAATTATTGGATGAATAAAACCTATTTTAACATTTTTTTTTTGTTTTGTACAGGAAATGAAAGGAAAAGGTTTTGATGTATTTTCTGAATACATCAGATGAGTCTCATCTCACAGATTCTGACACTTATAAGGCACACAATGATAAATGATTTATATCCAGGTTCCCATCTATTTTTAAGAAAACATTATAAGTAAACATTTGTCATTATCAGTTTAGTAGTGCATGAACTGAAGTTCAGAAGCAACGCTCTGTGTTTGATTTGAAGTTTGCAAATTGGCAAACTTGCATTCAACCATACCATTTCCATATCAAAACTCATCCCAGGAAAAAAGGTAAGTTTTCTCACAGCTGAAATTGTATATATTTTACATATTTTCTTCATCTTTTTGTTTCCAACAGTATCAATTTTGCTTTAGATTTATATTTAAATTCTTGAAGTTTTTGTTTCTCATTCTAATTGCTACACTTTTAAGTTATCTATCTATCTATCTATCTATCTATCTATCTATCTATCTATCTATCTATCTATCATCTATCATCCATCATTTTTCTCATCTATCAATGTATCTATGATCAATCTATCCATTTCACTGTCTTTCGTCTATCATTTATCAGTCTATATAATCTCTCTAACAGTTCATCTTTTTATAGAGAGGAAAAAAGAGAGAAAGATGTGTGTGTGTGTGTGTGTGTGTGTGTGTGTGTGTGTGTATGTGTATTCCTCTCATAAATACAGACAGTGTTTGTTTCACAAAGTCTAGCCCTCTCCATCTACATAAAGGTTTATATTTATATGATTTTTAGTCTTGGCTTTGTTTTTGTTTGCACATGAAAAATATTCTACTCTACATAAATCTGCCAATGAAAGTCTAAGCTGATTCCTTTTCCTTACAACTGTGAAAAGTCTAGCAGTAAACATGAACTTCTTGCCCATTGTTCTATTCCAGGTCATAGTGAAAGAGGTCACATGGTTAGCAAATTGATAGGAAAAGCATGCATTTTACTGAGGACACTATGAGAAATTTTTGAAAAGCAAACATGGTAAAATATCAAGCAGCTGAAATTGTTCAAGGTGTTAGCATCTTAAAAAACAATACTAGTCTTTTGTGGGGCAAAAGATGCGTTCTCTGAAGGTAAGACTCCACATAATAATAGACCCAACTTGTGAAATTTTAATTAAGTTTGAAAGCAGAGATTCTGAGCTTAGAATGCAGCTGAAGAGGCTCCCTGCTTCAAAATAAGGATTAAGTAGAGTTTCCTCAATAATCTAGGACAGAATACAGAGGCCATAACAGCTGTGACAGAAGAGAGCATGTTAATTTCAAACAGAAAGCGGAACTTATCATTTATACCCACATGATTCTCATGTTCATACAGCAGTGAAGGATAATGGATGTTTACACTATGTGTCTAGAATATCCTCAGGGCAGAAGACGGTGCAGCAGGTTTATATAAGGCTCTGATATACTATTGTGTGAAGCTGGGAACCTGAAGACTAAGTTCAAATGGAGGTGCCAGGATATTAAAATTCCTAAGGCTTTAATAGATTTGTTGAGGGAAGAAGTCCATATGAACTTACATTATCCCAATAAATCCCGTGTCCTTTAGGCAGCAGAATTGGAAAGCAGTTCACAGCATCACAGTAGTTTTGTTTTTGCTTTGCTGGGTTCCTGTATTTCCATTGGACTGTTATTGTTTTGCTATGCTTCCACTACCACCTGCTTTTAGAAATGAGAATGTTTACTCTGCATTATGTATGTCAAAAACATATAAATTTCATTGAAAAGAAAGTAACTTTCCTGCAACTCAGGAGTAACTTTGGACTTCAAAACAGAGTAGAAAATTTTAACTTATTTTTTTATGTGTAATGTATCAAATACAGTTTGCATTATGATATGAAACGAAAATGTTGGGTACAAGGTGGAAGATTGTGATTTCTAATCTTTGTTGTAAGCTTAATAATATTTATAATCATTGTGCATATGGACTGTGGATACAATGTAACCTTTCTAAGCTCAATATACTGTACCTCTCAACTGTGAGGTAAAATATATTTTAGTTAAATTGCCTTGTCTGATATTTAGCTAATGTAAAGTGAAAATACCAGAGGTAAATTGTGTAGGTGAGAAACACACTCTCAGAAGCCATGCATTATTAAATAGAAATTCCAAGAATCAGAGAATTAGTTCTCTTTCTACAAGAAGTTGGCCAAGGAAGATTGTAACACTTTACACACTATTAACACTATTGGCTCCTTTATTGACTACATACCAGAACTTCTTTACCTCATGGGTCAAGCCACCATAATCCATATTTTTTTTCTACTTTCTGACTTCCTAAATTCCCACGTGAACAGTCCATTGAGACATGCTTGCAGCAGTTGAATGCTTTTCGAATCCATTTCAAACTCTTCTACATTCCTCCTACAATCCATGGACTTTATAACAAATTTGTTGGATTTAGCAAAAGTATAGTCACATTTCTCAGTATTGGCTTTCTATATTAGTCATTTTTTTCATTGTTGTGACCAAATGACTTAAGTAGAAAGAGTTTATTTGGATGTATAATTTGAGAACAGAGCCCACCCTGTCAGAAAACATGTGGTTGAAAGAGGAGGATGGTTGTTCATATGGCATCTATACTTAGAAAGCAAAAAGTGAGGCAGGAGTTGGAGCTGGGCTATGAGGATTCATAACACACCCTCATGTCTCTCAATGCCTGTCCCTATTACTAAGACTTCAAATTGTTGGAATCAATCCTCAGTCCTCTGTAAAATGCCTTCTGGGTAATTCATTTTTAAAAATTTTTATTTTCACTTTAATAGACTATTATACATATTTATAGGCTTTGTGTTTGAAAAGTTATTTCAATAAAGTAGCTGAGAAAAGTGTCCATTTTGTTTTTACTTTTGTCCGAACATTTTGAAAGAACTTTCAATGTAACAGTTGAATGATTTAACTCTTGCTCATCACAAAGCATAATAAAATTTGCCTTGGATTATGCCATTTCCTGCTCTGAGCAGGAAATAAATAGTTTTCTATAAAATAGAAAACTACAAATGTGAATAAATGATAGCTCACTATTAAGAGATCTTGCATTTTTAAAATTAAATTGAAGTCATGTGCTGAATGAGATGATAATGAAATGTTAAGTAGTTCACTTCAGCACCCAACTCTTACCCACTAATGCACTTAATTGGGGCCAATTACTGAGAATACAAGAAACAGATTTCCTAGTGTTTTCAGAATGACAATTTGATTCTAAGACAAAAAATTACTTTATAATTTGTACATTGTCAGTACTAATTTAATAGTGACATAATTTACTTTATAGCAGTCCTTATAAAAATATGCTTATAACTTCTGACGGTTAACTCTTCATGCTATTTTTAATTGCTCCTTGTTTTGGGGAATATTTTGTGTGTACATGTGAACATGCTTTTGTTTTCTTAATTATCACTAATAGTGGAGGAGCCCAGATATTCATTTAAAAGACAACTTTGTCAACATCTGTTATTTACAGTCTATTATCTTTTCTCAAATTTAAGCAATTAAGTTTGTTTCCATTGTTTCAGAGTGCATATGCATAGTTAATTATTCTTGACAACATTCCTTTTTTGTTCTACAAATTTTCACCCACTCATATTTCTCATTGTGAATTTTTTAAATCAGAGATTCTTGAGTTTGAAACTAGGAAAGAGAAGGTAGTATAGATTTTGTTGGGAAAATACTTAGTAAAAATGTAAACTGATGTTTGTGATTTCCTTCTTTCTGGGTGTCTATTTCTGTCCATATGTGATCATAACATTCATCATAATTAATTATAAAAATAACCTGTATGTTTCCTAGATACTATTAAGTATCTTACACACATACACACAGAGTGGGGGATGGAGGGAGGAAGGGAGACAGACAGAGAGAGAGAGAGAGAGAGAGAGAGAGAGAGAGAGAGAGAGAGAGAGAGAGAGAGAGAATGGTGATAGTATTCCAATTCCAACTTCATTCTCACTCACTGTCATCTGACCTGTAATAAAGTAAACTCATGCTGCACCCAATCGTAGAGACCAATGCCCTGCATCCAGTCTTATGTCCTACAAAATAAAGAATCATTTCTTCGATTATATTTGGTATGTGAACAGCCTGAACACTGCACAGGAGAATGCCCTGCATCCTGTCTAAGATCCTATACAACAAAGAATCACTTCTTTGATATATTTGTTATGTGAGCTGATATTTCACAGGACCACTGCCTTGGCAGTATATCATGTCAGTTTTTGCAATGAGGAATGACACAAAAGCTGAATCTATCTTCACAGATTCTTACTGGCTTTCCTCCACACCACATATATTGCAAGATCTGTTTTTCACCCTTTCATTCAAGACACAGTTGTCTAGAATTACACCAGAATGGAAACTGCTAATCATTAGGAAGTGAGCTCAAAGTGATGTATAGAACCGCAGGACTCTCATGCTATGCACCAATAAAGCAATTTTGTGTGTGTGCTTTCAACTTCTCAGGTTCCATTTTGATTAGGGCATCCCAGTGGAAGGTGAGCCAACAGGTCAATCCACAGTTCTATGATAGAAAGAGAGAGCAGGCTAAGGCAGGACTCCACCTCCACCACAGGCAGAGAGAGCAAGTCAAGTCAAGGTTCCAGCACAGGAAGCCTGAGATCCTCTGAATGTCTTCTTTGATTGATCCCGACTTTCCTGAAGAAGTGTTTCTCACAAGTTTTACCAATATTACTTCCTGTTTTTCTTCTCTCTTGGTTTATTTGTGTAAACGTCATAAGGAACAGCAATAGTAACACCAATCTTTGACATAATTTTGTATGCATCTGCTAAAATAATTAAAATTTTCTTCCATCTAAGTCAATGTCTTGCTCTCAGTAAGTCATGAGCAATAGACAAAGATAGATAAGACATCATGAGTTATGTTTATTTCAGGAGCACAGAGTCTGTTCAAGTTACTTCAAGTTGTGACTCAATTTTGCATACCCCCTGGCATGGTTGAAATTTGCTTTTCAGTGATGGCTACGGAAGACTATTCTTATTTAGAGGAAGCTAGAAGAAATTGTTCAGATGACCCTCTGTTGCCTCCCCCTCCCCACTGCCTGAATGCTGCGAGTGAATTAACAGACTTTCCTCTGCCTGGATTCTGAAAGTGAAAGCAGCTGAACAGCCTGGGACTGTAGCCACCACCTGTGGTTCAAGACAATGCCCACAGCATTGCAGCTCCTCCTGAACCTGCAGAAGCGGACTTGCTGTTAGATTCTACAAAGCCTCCTGTTCTAAGACATTTGCTTACTGTAAACAATGTTCCTGCCTGAGAGTTATGCATATATTGTGTTCAAATGTTTTGGTTTCACTTTGATGCCCTGGAGATAAACACCCATTTCACCCTAAGTAAATGTCGCTTTGATACACCTACTTGGCGGCCCTCCGTGTCTTTTTTTGCCCGTTTATTTCCACAGGTCTAGTCCAGCCTCCAGCCCGAAGTGACCCACGGACCCGAGTAGATCCGCTGATCGGACACTTCAACCCTCCATGAACAGCTACTTGGAGACAATGAGTTTGGTCCCCAAGAAAGGCAATGGCAAATGCTCATGTACTCTTTGATGATTCATGTTAATATCTTCAGACTATCACATGTGTACCTAAGGTCCTGAGCTTCAGAAGCAATGTCTCACTCTTTCATTTTTTTTTTAACTCTTTTTACTAGATATTTTCTTTATTTACATTTGAAATATTATCCCCTTTCCTGGCTTCCCCTCCGAAACTCTCTTCCAATCCTCCCTTCCCCTGCTCACTAACCCACCCACTTCCCTGTCCTAGTATTCCCCTACACTGGGGCCTCTAACTTCACAGGACCAAGGGCCGCTCCTCCCATTGATGTCCGACAAGGCCATCCTCTGTTAAATATGTGGCTGGAGCCATGGATCCCTCCATGTGTACTGTTTGGTTGGTGGTTTAGTCCTTGGGAATTCCGGATGTACTGGTTGGTTCATATTGGTGTTCCTTCTACAGGCTGCAAACCCCTTCAGCTCCTTTGGTCCTTTCTCTAACTCCTCCATTGGGGACCCTGTGCTCAGTCCAATGGTTGGCTGTGAGCATCTACCTTTGTATTAGCCAGGTACTGGCAGAGCCACTCAGGAGACAGCTATATCAGGTTCCTGTCAGTAAGCACTTGTTGGCATCCACAATAGTGTCTGGGTTTGGTAACTGTGTATGGGATGGATCCCCAGGTGGGGCAGTTTCTGGATGGCCTTTCCTTCAGTCTCTGCTCCATACTTTGGCTCTGTATCCTCATAGAAGGGGGTATTTTGTTCCCCCTTCTAAGAAGGATAGAAGTATCCACACTTTGGTCTTACTTCTTCTTGCACTTCATATGGTCTGTGAATTGTATCTTGGGTATGCAGAGCTTTTGGGCTATATTAAGGGGTTTTCTATTGCATTCTATTTGTATTTCAATGTATCTGGAAATTTGCAACATTACTGTTAAAAGAGATACAGCTCATAAAAAGAGATAAAATTTCCAAGATTAATTCAGTTTGTCTCCATGTTGCTGTATCATTTAAAAAAAAAATTAATTGAACTCAAAGGAAATGACCAATCTTTTTTCTAACATTTGCCAGAAACTTCATAGCTCACTGCTACGACTGTTTGCATTCTGGCACAGAGGTCTTTCTACATATTCTAAGATAAAAATAAAAACAATTTCCAATAGCATGAGGTGCTAAGCTTTCAAGCCAGATGACTAGTGATCAAAAGATAGTTACAGTGATGTTAAGACTGTTCAAATTCAATTTTTGTCATTTTTGTATGTCCTATTGGTTTGTTCACTTCATTGATTTTACGTATTCAATATTTAATCAATGTAATTGTTTCATGCATATAATAACAAAAATATATAACATTATTTTCTCAGCAAGGAAGACTCAAACAGCTTTAGATTCTGTTGCTGAGAAAGCTGTGCTAAATTGAAACCTCTTGGTTCAGAGCCACTTCTGAGAAAAGGCCAGACAGCAACTGTAATGGAGGTTATAAAAATGCATATGAAGCCAAGTAATTTACTGGTGATTAATGATGACGGTAATATAGATAAGACCTCTGGTGATAAACACACAACTGAGTTTGGAAAATACAAAGAGTAATTAGACTAAACAGAGTTATAAACAATAACTCTGTAAAAAAAAAAAAGATAGCAAAAATAACAGATTTTGATATTATGCTTGTACCCCTGAAAGCATAATTTTTTTGTAAATGGAGGAACTACATTGATTTAAGTACTTTTGAGGCAGAAAACTCATTTAGCTATTTTATGAGATAAAGACTCTTATTGTAAATCATTCCTACATTTGTATGAGGGCAAAATAAATTGCCTTGATAAAATCAAACTGATTTAAGGTACACTTCTTTAATAGCACTGGATGAATTTTAAGTATCCCATATCTTGAATCAAGGATAAAGCAAATTTCTTATTCACTCAGGAGCAGATATACAGATACTATAATTTCATAGTATAAAACTTAACCTGATGATTTACCCTTAAAGGTAAATTCACACCTAGATTCCTAATTTTCCTTTGCTCCTTAGGGAGGAAGAACTTGCATCTAAATTTTAGTGTTTCATTGTAGTAATAAATATGCCTCCTTGTTATCTCAGAAACAATAGGATCATTGAAATTGAACAATGATCAAAAATAGTTGCATATGTATATAAATATATAGATATTTGATAATGATTAAATCCCATTAAGTTTCGCATTAGATAAAGAGTTCTGAAGTTTTTAAATTAAACACCAAACCATTCTGCAGCCTCAGTACTTACTTTTGTAACATAGAGAGTGATAGTTATTTTGATAAGCCTAAACATCTGTCTGTGACTATGGACAAAGGTATCAGATTTTGTATCTTTCATGTACTCTATAGCCAGTACCATATCGTCAACTCTGCCAAATTCTGATGCCAACTGAGTAAGGGTCCTGGAGCCCTGGAACCAAAGTTTCAGCAGGCTCTGTGGCCATATCCTGGGAACACACCTTCTACGTAATTTCTTTTCCAGGAACAAGAAACCACTACAACCACATTCTCGGTATACATTTCTTCCAATCAAAGACATTGCATTTTCATGGTTTGAAGCCTTGAAGGATGGGGTCTTGCTTTGTGAATATCCTCCCTGGTACCCAAATCCAAAGTAGATTTCTTTTTTTAAAAAAAAAAAAAGTATGACCATTTTTATATTACCTAGATGGGTTATAACCTGTCAAGGTGTATGTCTGCCTCACTGCTGGGGTACTCAAGCTCCATGACAAGGTTCTCAATTGCTGTGTACTCGACACTACTGGTGACCTGCAGCAGTTGAGAAGAGTGGTCCACCCTTCCCTATGCACTAGGCAGAAAGGTGATGGCTTAGCCCAGGACTGGGCAGAATCCAGTTTGGTTTTAAGAGATTCTCAGGAGAAAGGAGGACCTGAAAGAGAGAAGGCCTTCACCCAGAGATTTAGGTGAGGCTTTTTAATACTAAGGAAGACATGAACATTTAGATCTTACTTAGGATGAATCAGGGATTAAATACCTTTTGCCGGAAGGAATGCCCAGGAAGAGAAGCTCATTGGCTAAACACTCTGGACCTATGTACTTGCCTAACTAGCATGGAGAACTCCAGGTCTTTATGCTAAGTGGCCAGTTGTCATGGTATTGTCAGTGGGGTATCATGGTTACATGTTTCAGGATAGATAGAGCATAACTAGGAGCTGAGTCCACACCTGCCTTCTCAATTAAAAGATTTTCTGTTTTTGAATCTATTGTAATCTTATCATTCTTCCCTCTGGTGGCATGGTCCACTTGCTTTCCTGTGCCCTAGATTACTTGCTGCCCCACCCTACCTGCTCTTGGTGATTAAAGGTGAGGCGGCGTGGAGTGAACAACACAGACTCCAGGAGCAGGTGAGTAGTGCTGCAGCAAGCTTGTCTGAACACTGCTGCAAGCTCCTTTAATACCCTCCACTCATGCCCCATTTGTCTCAAGAAAGCGTCTCTTCTAAACAGCGGTTCCTGATTGGCTTTCTGATTCGCTGGCATTGTCTGCATCAGCAGTCCTTGGTCTCTCAAGTATTCTTCAATTAGGTTCCCCTGAAGGAGATGCCTTTGAGGCTGTGCAGTCCCTGGTGTTTATGCAGAGGCAGTTGTACCACTCCTCCTACATTTACACCCTTCTACTTTTAGATTTTTGACAGCCTAGTGGGAGTCAGGGTGCCATTGCCTAGACATTGTTGACCCCACCTTGGAAGATTCCCAGTAAACTGGACTGTGCCTGACTTAGGTTATCCTGTCTTCCAGGGTCTTATGTCATTGACTACCAGCGTTCAAAGACATATCACTCTGGAAGCATGTCACACAAAAGGGAGATGAGGAACAGCCTACATGGTGGTCTCACAGATCTCTGCCATCCATGCTTTGATCACTTCCTTGGGGGGAGTGGTCACAATCAGGATTTTTGAGAGCCATCAGCACCTGGAGGGTCACCTTATTTATGGAGGATGCCTGGAGATATGCTGTGTGAGACACTTAAACAAAATAATTATTGGTATGAAAATTCCTCATGTCATACCATAAGTGACTATCCACAAGGGGTCAAACAGCCTCTTAATATTGTCCCACACTTTTCCCAAGAATCCAGCATCCAGGGAGAACACAGATCCCTTGGTCACATTAAGGTTGGTTATGTTCTCTCTTAACAACACAGGTTAAGGAAATTGTATGACCAAGTACCTTCAAGATATTCAGCCAACTATTGTACAATTTCAGTGGTGTTACATACCTTGTAAATTGTTAGGCAGATTGAGTGAAACGTGTGATCACATGTTAATGGATTCATGTCCGTAAAAGGGCCAACTCTTCTACCAGTAAATAAACCTGTTGTTGTAAAATGTGGATGACTTGATAAAGATGTTGATTTAGTACTTCCTGTGCCTGAAGTGCCTCAACTGACTTAGAGACTACACAGCATTGGCCACTACTGTAGTGGCTGTTTGGGTCAAGGCAACAGCAGCTCTTGTCACCCCAGCAATGCCTGCAATTATGGCCACAATAATGTCAGCTATAATACTAAAATCCCTCTTTGCTTACTATAGGGTTGTGAGTGAGTCTGTGCTATCAGAGTGATATCATGAAAGTGGGTGGTATTTACCACAGATATCCAAATGGCAGCTGGTTTCCTCATCAAGGTAGCCAGTGTTGAATACTCCATCCAGCAGGCTGGCAGGAGACATTTTCCTTTTTTTCTTTTTTTTTTTTTAATTAGGTATTTTCTTTATTTACATGTAAATTTCTCCTTTCCCTGTTTCCCCTCCAAAAAACAAACAAACAAACAAACAAACAAAAACAACAAGTGTAAACCCCTGTTGCCTCCCCCCTCCCCATGCCTGCCACCCCACTCTCTCCCACTTATTGGTCCTGGCATTCCCCTACACTGGGGCAGAAAACCTTCACTGGGCCGAGGTCCTCTCCTTCTATTGATGATCGAACTTGCAATCCTCTACTATACACATGCTGCCAGAACAATCAGCCCCACCATGTATAGTCCTTGGTTGGTGGTTGAGTCCCTGGGAGCTCTGAGGGTACTAGTTAGTTCATATTGTTGTTCATTCTAAGGGGCTGCAAGCCCTTCAGCTTCATAGGTCCTTTCTCTGACTCCTTCATTGGTGACCGTATGCTCAGTTCAATGGATGGCTGTGAGCCTCTACATCTGTGTTAGTCAGGTATTGTCAGAGCCTCTCAGGAGATAGCTATATTTAGATTGGCTTGTCCTTCCTTCAGTCTCTGCTCCATAGTTAATCTCTGCAACTCCTTCCGTGGGTTAACATGTAGAAAAATGCAAATCCGTCCATTCCTTTCTCCTTGTTCAAAGCTCAAGTCCAAGTGGATCAGGGACCTCCACATCAAACCAGATACATTGAAACGAACAGAAAAGAAAGTGGGGAAGAACCTCGAGCAAATAGGCACAGAGGAAAATTTCCTGAAGGGAATGCCAATAGCTTCTGCTCTAAGATCAA